>JANHFL010002312.1:173329-183905 GCA_032468155.1 Oxyrhabdium leporinum
ACCCCTTATGCTTCCAGGTTACAGCAGTGCTACAAGAATCAAAACAAAACAGATTGTTCTTGTGCACCTATTTTTCTCAGTAGGTTCATGGAAACTGCGTACAGGTAGCTCTCAACTTACAACAGTTCGTTTAGTGACTGTTCAAAATTATAACAGCACTTATGACTGTTGTAGTGGTCACATGATCAACATTCAGACATTTGGCAATTGACTCATATTTATGCAGTATCCCGGAATCATGTGATCATCACCTTTTGTGACCCTCTGATAAGCAAAGTCAATGGGAAAGCCAGATTCACTTAACAACCATGTTACTAACTTAATTTCAGCAGTGATTCACTTAACAACTGTGGCAAGAAAGGTCGTAAAACGAGGGTAAAACTCACTTCACAAATCTCACTTGGCAACAGAAATTTTGGGCTCAATTGTGGTCGTAAGTGGAGGACTACCTGTAGTAGGCTTTACAGAAAACAAATAGCAATATTGCTAGGTTGTAATTTTAAAAAGTTAGAAAAAACAAAAATGAAGCCACTATTGGCAAGGAATGGGAAAGCAAGGGTTCCTTCTCAGAAATGTAAGGTTTAAATGAAGTATGAGCTTTTAGGAGAGTTCACAAGCTTGGCATTACATCACTGGGTCATCCACACAAAAAATGCCTTTTAAAAGTGTTCTTTTTTAAAAGTTAGCAATTGTCTAGCAACAGCCCAAGATGAAAGAGCTGCCCAGGGCAGCAGCCAGATGCTGGGGAGAGGGGATGGGCCAGGCGCTCAAAACTGGGGCTGCCATCTGCTCTGAAGGGCTCAAGACAGTTCCGATTAAAAAACACCACCACCAGTTTTTTGTTTGAAATAAACAGTGCAGGATGTATTTCCAGTGGGCTGGGAATGAGAGGCTAGCAGTGAATGATGGGCCAGGAAAGCTGGATCTGCACGTCATTTTCTAAAGTACTTCTCAACCAGAAGGGAGGAAAAAAAATCAGATTTTTCAAATATCTTTGGTAGCTAATTGTGTTATCATTTTAATATAATGCTTCAATTAATTTTCCCCCCATTTAATTAATCCCAGCTACTGACATTTGAATCCTACCCCTAAATTATTCAGCCATCCATGTTCTCTGCCAAACGAACAGCTAAAGCACATACTCACCTGTGAAAGGTTCCACTGAGTTTGCTGTGTTTGCGGCTGCATGCCGTATTTCTGTGGCTGGGGTATCTGTCCCAATACTGTTCCTTGGGGCCCACCAATGCTTTGAGGGAGTCCCAAACCAGCAGTTTGTGTAGTGACTGAAAAGCCGTTCGGCATTCCCATGCCCACCATCATGCCTACATTCTGTCCAATTACAGGCACTGTTGGGGCCATCATGCTTCCCATCATTGCGGGGCCCGGTGGCACTGGTACAGGCACGGGCACAGGGCCTCCCATGGCTGGAAACGCTGGAAAATGAGCTGAGGGCTGGGTAACAAAGGGCAACGGCTGGGCCCCCATGAAGACTCCTGTTTGGGGCAAAAGGAGTGGAAAGGAAGAGGAGGTTTATGCCAGTCAAAGCTCGTATTTGTCCAACATGGCTATCCAAATAAGATTAGGGAGGGATGAGGAAAACGTTCCGCCAGGTGGCTCATTATATGATAGTTTAAAAAGCCATGTTTATCCTCCATGCATGTTGCAAGAGTTTTCAGATGGAGGAGGGCTGTAAAAACTGTTAATATACAATTAGGAAAGAGTATGGATGTACGGTGTGAGTTTGGAGATCTTGCACATTAACAGGATAGAAAACAAATTTTCCTCTTGCTCTGGCCAGCTTTCATATTTCCTTTGATGCTTTGCTCATTTTCTCACTATGCAAGATTAACTCTATAATGGGGGGAGGGGGGGCATCGTCGTGACTTTATTATTTGTAGGGCTTCTTTTCCAGTCTAACAAGCCCAGAGTTCTTGAAATAAAATCTAAACAATTTTTCTGTTACTTTACATGCAAAAAACATGCAAGATATACTGATTGAAAATTACAAAAACTGCTGGTACATGAGCCCTTAACCATGAATAGTGACCTATCATCTTATTTACCAAGCAGAGATTTGGGAAGCCAGGTATAATGAAACCGTGGCTAGCAAAGGCCTTGCAACCACATTATTCTCAAGCCAAGGCAGAGGGGAATTAATAGAAAAACTAATGGACTAACCACAATTGCCTCCATTTCTGCCCTTTAACAGGTTAGCTTCATCTTATTAATACCAGATGAGATAGAGAAAATCAGTGACTGGGCAACTAATGAATTTTAAGAAACAGCTTCCCTGAAACACCTTACCGGTGAACTGTTTAATTACCTACAGTTTTTCTAAAGCTGTGATTGAAAATCTTAGCTTAATTTTAATTGATTCTTAATCAAACTTCAACTTTTTTGGGGAAAAATTCAGTCAGTAGTTTTGGCAAAAGCAGAAGATTTCTACCTACGGTAATAAATGGGAAAAAAAACTTATCAGGAAAAAAAACAGGGCAGCCCCACTTCTGTTTGGCTCTACCCTCCTTGCCCCCACCCACTGGCATGTTATTGTGTGTGGTCTAAACCAAACCAAAAACACAAAGGTTGCTCACTTCATTTGTAAAATTTCCCTAAGTTCTATTTAGTTACATTGTTTTTCTGTTCTAATGAAATCAGGACAATTTCCAACAATTTATATTTTTAAAGGTGAAAACATTTCCTAACATAGTAACTTTGATACCATTTAGTGTCCCTTTAGTCCCAATTCTCAAATGTCTGTTAAATCCAAATCCTCCATGTAACCCATGTTAATTTACATCATTTGTGTAATGATGTAATTTGCATTACTATACAAATGATGGGAGCTCATGCAAACAGTGTACATTTAAGTGACTTATTAATACAGCAAATTTAGTTTGTTATTTCAGGGAAATGTCTGGATGTAGATCTTTTTCTGCTACACCGGGAAGTCCTATAAACAGCAGCATGTTCAATCAATTTTACTTTACAAGCAGAAGCTTTTATTTCAAGAGTCATGTCATCTTTCTTAATGCACAGTTTGCTGCTTACTTAACGTTCTTTCCCCCCCTCTATATAAATCTCTTTTCTTCTCCATCCCTTCCTGCACAATTTTGGGGATTAATTATATTTAAGTGCAACAGTTTATTACATCTGATTCAGGACATCCTGAATTTAATCCCAGAATCACTTTTTAAATGGCAGAACTATACTAGTGGACATTATTATAGTAATAGTAATAGAATGCAGTAATATTGTAGCATTTTAATATTGCAGTAGCAATACAACAATAATGACCAGCAATGTCCTTTTAATAGCAATAGCACTTAGACTTATATACTGCTTCACAGTGCTTTACAACCCTTTCTAAACGGTTTACAAAGTCAGCATATTTGCCCCCCAACAATCTGGGTCTTCATTTTACCGACTTCGGAAGGATGGAAGGCTGAATCTGCCTTAAGCCTGGTGAGATCTGAACTGCCAAATTGCAGGCAAGCCGGCAGTCAGCAGAAGTAGCCTGCAGTACTGCATTCTAACCACTGTGGCTCATTTTAATGTGCTAGTTTAGAGGAATTTCAATCAGTATCTATTCATTGGAGAAGTCTTCCCAGATGGGAGGCTGTAATTTCCACTAAGCATGTCTCTGAATTAAGCTCTACATGAAAAGAAGGCAGCACTAAGGAGACTAAAGTTAAGAACAATGAAATACCTCATCTCCCTATGCTACTGAGCATTTAATGCTCAGTAATATATAGTTCAGTTGCTTTAAACACACACAAATACATATTCACGACTGGGCATTTATTTTAGATAGGTGTTTCGTAATAACTTTTCAAATGTAAATCCAGACTCACTTCTACAGGAGCATCTCTTTTTCTAGGGAGAAGACCTAGCCGCAGGTTTTATTAGTAATCTTTTAAATCATGCAACTGGAAGTAGATCAGACAAGTAATCACCTGGGACATTTTGCTGGGGAAGCGTGCCCGTGCCATACAGGGACAAGATGGAATCCTTGGAGAGCAGTTTCTTTGCTGACTCTTCTGATTTTGTTTGTTCAGTAAACAGATCAAGATCTCCAGATGCAGCAGATAACGTGGCAGCCACTGGGTTGGTGGAAGCATTCTGGGAAATAAAAGTCAAAGACTGATGAAAACCAAACAGTGGAGATAGAAGTGTGTTGTTAAAATTTATATAGCAACTTCAGAGACAAGTAGCAAAGTTCCCAAATATTAGTATCACAAATTTATTTACACTACATAAATAACACCGGCATCAATGCATATAAGTTGTATATTCTTTGCATGTCACTATAGCTGCAGTAAAAAAAATAAAAATAAGAAAAGTTCCGTATTTGATGCAGCAAGTGAATTATTTGCAATAAAGATGTAAAAGCTATATTTTCTGTTTATATGTGTATATCTGGAAACTGGCTAGATTAAGATCATATGGGCATCTTTATGTCAGTTTATACTTCATCAATATTTTGTGGCTTTCTTAAAAAGTCCCTTACATACTTTCATGTCACAACTAGAATTCTTTTTAGGATCCGCTTTACAATGCCTTACTTTTTCAGAAGAAATTATAATTAAGTGAAAATTCAATTCTGCCCTTTTCCTCAAGTGATTTAAAGAAATACTTGAAAAAAGGAACTTCTTACAAATGAAATACTGAACAAAATTTTCACCATGAATCAGTTTTTCGCATATGTAATTAAACGAACCAGATCAGCTTCTGTAAGTTGCTACTTATTCCTAATTAATAAGATTCATGGAAAGTCAGTCTCAAATAGTTTATAAAGCTTGGATTCCCAAAGTTTTCAGGTGTGTTTCAAAAGAGACACAAATCCCTACCATAATCACAATCAGTATTGCATTGCTCTCTGCGCAGGAATAATGAAAAAGTAACAGATCAAATAGCTTGAAAGTTATAAATTATTACAATTTAATGATATGTTCATCTTTTCTTCAGTTTGCAAGGTATAAACTGGCACTTAGGTTAATAACTCATTATTCCCAATCTAGCCAGGGATGAGTGAAATAAAGACTTCTTTAAATAATCTCCAGTTTGTCTTCTGATGTAAGGAGCTATGTTTGACCTTACCTTTATTTTATAATGCAACATAAAAATGTAATGTGTTTCATTGGTAACCACTAATTTTGGGGAACCTTGATTGAAGTATCAAGCGCAAACATTCTTAACCTCTGTCCAATGAGCTATTAAATTTTTCCTTAATGCTGCTATGGAGGGAGGGAGGTATTGTAAATTGCCGCGGATATTACAGCTCTTAACCTGCAGGTATCCTCACTTAACAATAATTCGTTTAGCAACTGTTTAAAGTTAAACGCAGCACTAAGAGAATGGTCCTTACACCCTGGTTCTTAAAGTTATGGATGCTGCATGGTCACACGATCAAAATTTGGGTAGTAGGCAGTTCATCTGCACTTATGACCAGAGGGGCACATAACTCTCCCCACATGTCTATATTCTCCTCCCCCCCCATGGCTGCCCTTTTGGCAGCTCTGCACAACGGTACTCAGAAAATCCAATGCTGGGGTTTAAGTAGAGACCAGGGGCATGGATCAGGATGGGCCCTTGCCGAATGACCAGTTGTATTCTGTTAAAGATGGCGTCAGCAACAGCCTTGATTATCACTGCTAAGTCATGCCATGTGATCTCATGCTTTACGGCCTCACTGTACAGCAATGGAATTTCCAATTACTGTTGTAACTTGAGGACTACCTGGACACTGACACTGCAATATACTGCTTTAACCATGTACTCTGCATTGTATGCCAATGTAACCTTGACAGCATGTCAAACACTGACATAAAACATTTCTCCTTCTCTTGCTTCTATTCCAAAGTCAACTACCATGTTAAATTAATAGTTTTTGCACCTTACCTGGGCAGGTGGTATAGATGCGGCTGGCAAAGGATTAGAGATCATTGGGCCAAATATATCCAGATCATCATCATTCAGAAGTGGGGCAGGAGCGATGGTACTTCCATTTGTAACAGAGGAGTCAGCAGGACCATCTTACATTTTTGGGATTAAAAACAAATATTAAGCCAGATTGATAATTGTGAAGCATATACACGTAGCATGTAGGTACAATGATACAGCTAAAAGGCACCATACTGGTAGTTCTTCACACACACACCCAAAAAAAAAGTAATCCGACCTGCTTCTGAAGTTCCAGTGGCCATCCCCCTCACCCACATTTCAGTTGCTCGGCAACTGGGCCACCTTTCTGGCTATTTGGAGCATCCTGCAGTCACATGGCTTTAATTTCCACTATTTTGGCAAAAGCACCCTATATAACAAATACAACTGGATCACTTAATGACCAAAAAAGGTTGTAAAATCAGATTGGTCACATGGTTGATCTGTTTTATGACTGTCATGACTTATGATGGGCAGGTTCCATTATGGCTGTAAGTCAAGGACTACCTGCATGTTGGCAGAAATCACCAAGTTGTTTCATAAATTATATTTAGGCTCCACCAATATTAAGCCAACACCTTATCATTCAAATTTACAACAGTAGAGGTGTAATCTTTCCATAGTCTCTTGGAAAATAATAAACAGGACAGAATGTAGCACTTAATTCAGAGCTTGTTAAATTAGGCTGAAATTGCTAACGATTCCCCATCTGTATTTTACAGATGCAATAATAATCTGCTTGAGGCAAAGTCTGTCTTAAGATACTGTGAGTTTGATGTCAAAGTTACAGACTCAAAACAATTTGTAGGTGGAAGAAAAGATGTTTTTGGTTTACAGGATCCCAAACTGTAATCACAATATGCGCAGTGGCTAAAACAGATGCCCAACCTATTCCAAACACATAGGAAATGTTATTCCTGTCTACCTAGGTAATTCAACAGGGAGACAAACCACTAGTTTGAAAAATAAGTGGTAGCTGACTAAAAAATAATGCAATTTTTCATTTTTTTCTTTAGATGTTATGAGTGAAATTTCTGAGATAGAATTAAAATCCATCTTCCTACAAGTCCAAAGTTAGAAACAGCCTCAGCATCAAGTCTCAATTTGATAAACATGAAATTAAATCTCTCTAGATATCCATGTTATTTTCCCCCTCTTTTCTCAGCATGAAATCTGCAGCGGACTATTGAACTACTTTTAACATATTCATCTACACCTTGTAGATCTACAAAACTGTAAACTAATATCACAAATTACGCTTTGAAATTTGCTTTTAATTCCAAACGAGTACAGCTCTGTAATTTATGCATTTATCACCATCTAAATATCTATATTAGACTTAAAAAACAAAATGTGCTCTACAGCAATATCCTAGATGTAGGTCAACACCAAATATATACATTCTGGCATTTAATGGTGGTCCAGAACAATTCATAAATAAGATAAAGCTTATAGTAAATGTAGGACATCTCCAAGAGAACCTGCCAAACCTCTCTCTCTTTGTTCCCTCTCTGTATTAGAGCAAAAGTCTTCAGGAGTTTAATGCATTAGAGGTAGACAGAATATCATCTTGGAAATTATGAAAACACAATTCCAAGGCAATAAAAGTAGCTTTTCTCTTAGTGCTTCTAAAGGCATTTGCTTTTGGGATGTATCATATTAAAGTGGGCTTTCAGGAATCAGATTCTTCAGTAACTTTCTAGTAATGCTACTACAGTAGATGAATATTTATCCACTTTACAGTACTTACAAATAAGCTTATCACGACCAGAAAATTCCAGAAGTTGTCTCTGAAACAGTTGATCTAATTATTCTACTTTGCTTGAGAAAAATACAACTGTGTTGATTTTTTTGCCCCAATTACTTCTCAGTTTATTCACATAGCAAAAGATAGCATAGGTTTTCTTGTGTCCCTGTAGTACCTACGTTAAAATATATCTTAAATCAGCTCAAAGGCTTAGCATATACTGTATGTGCAGTGGATCTGCAGAAACTGGAAAAGCTTGGCAATGTCTTCTATGAAGATGCTTTTTTAACGAGTTAGTTTCCAAAACTTCAGAATTTTGGGACAGTGTGTTGTAAACATAATTAATGGAAAGATGAAAATAGTCTATTTGGCCTATTTAATTTCTACTGGATCTGCCAAGTGTATTTTTATACCATTTTCTGTGTAGTCATCACAAAAGTTAAATATATGCTTTACATGCACATATATTACACATACACATAAGTACACTCATAAACATAGATGAAACCAATGCATTAAAACACTGCATATTTATAAAAGAAAGAAGAAAAAATAAACTAAATAATTTTTCCATGATATTTACCCCCAAAAAGCCAGGATGAAGATAGGCACTTAAGAGAGGTTCCCAAATTCCTCTAGTGTCTCAGTATGTTTTTCACAGAACCCCCTAGGCCAAAATTGTGATTAATAACTCCATGGTGACCTTGTATATGAGGTGCCCTGGGGTGTCACAACATAGAGTTTGGGAACTATAAATTTGAAGAATACAACAGTAGTCATGGGTTTCAGTGGGAAAACAAGACCGTAAACTGCAATTATTATAAGTCAAGATTATACTGTGTTGCTTATAGCAAGGTCTTTGTGAATTAACTTAGAGATCATCTAAGTTTATTGCCCGCATTATGAAGAAGGCACTGTGTCAAGCATTCTGATTCACCAAGTTGTTTAAGGACATACATGCCATTGCAACTCTGTGTGTGTGTGTGTGTGTGTGTGTGTGTACATATATATACATATAAATACTGAAAAAAGGAGAAGAACCCGTGGCTTAGTGGTTAAGATAACAGCCTGCAGTGCAGGCAACCCGGAGTATGTCTGGCTGACGAGAGCAAAAAAGCTCGAAATAGATCTATACCAGTCTCTCTTAAATTTAAAAATATCAGTACAATTATAAACAAATATATATATTTGTTTATAATTCTTATATATATAAGAATTTCATTCAGCAATCTATCATATTCTATACCAGCTGTAACTTCCGTAACAACACAAATATAGTTCTTTACAATAATCAAAGTATGAGATATCAATTTAGGAACTACAGAACAGTGAAGTCTTTATTTAGTGAACCTCTGCTTAGCACACATGGAATGCAAGTTCTATTAAGACAGCCTTCAAAATAACAAAGTCTGTTGCATGCAAGGTGACCTGGATGAAGCAATTAAGTTTTATCTTAGCTTACTTTACCTTACATATCTATGGCAGTTTATAGAATTTTAACATTACACAAAGTTTACAGAATTTTAACATTACATAAATTGACAAAGTGACATCTGTATATGGACAATCAGGAACAACAGTCAACCTTTCACTGTGGTTTCACTACAGTTAGATTGCCTCTACCAAGGAAAGGTTATATGCAAACAAATCTTGTTGATTGTTACTCCTAGCCATATAACTAAGTTGACCCTCCGATAACACTGATTTTCAGAGGGAGAATTGGAATGGAAGGGGGAGGTTAAAGGGCAAACTACTTTCTGTAGTAATTGCGGAGTCTACATGACACTTTGACATTACATATTCTATTCATATACCGCTTCTTTGTGTAAAGATAAACAATTTCCTCTACAGCCACACAACTTTCTTTTCTCTCTGTGCTCAGAAGATGGTGGTACATAAATAGAAAAGTCTGGCCATGTTAAAAAAAAATCTAGTTAGTTGTTGGAATAAATGAGGTTAAGGAGAAGAAATTCCAATTAGACTTTGGAAGAATCAATGGGTTGGATATGAAAACTGACATCTGTTTTGAACTCTAGAGCTTGAACTATTCATGCTCAAGTGAAAAGTTTCCTTTTCCTAGCTGTAAAATCCTTGAATTAAATAATCACGTTTTCTCTGAATCTGAACATACAGATTCAGAGAAAAGGTGATTATTTAATTCAAGAATTTTACTAACAAATACACAAATAGTTTATGAGATGCTTCATGAATAACAAGTTCTTCAGTGGCAAACAGCACTTTCCTAGAAACATAGAGGCATTTGCCCATGGGCATCCATATGTCAAGGGTTCTGTACTGTACTACAGGAACTGTAGTTCATGTAATAATCTGCCAAAATATGTATACCTTAAAATTGAGATCCCCTTGTAACATCAAATGGGATCCATATGAAAGGAAGTGATTTAGTTTTCCAAATGTATGAATTATAACTATATTTTCACACTTGCATTTTTATAATACATTTCAAGTATCATCTCCAGGGAAGTAATTATTCTTTTTAAGTATCAATGAGTTATCTTCTCCTTTTTTCTCTTAGATAAGCTACGGGAATTTATAAAACTCATCTACTGGCCATTGTGATCCAATTTGGTTACCTTTTATATTTTAATTCATTACAATAAAATCAGCTTGTTAAAAGGGATATAGTAAACATACTTTCTATCAAGAGATTTAAGAACAAGCAAAACCTAAGCAATTCTCAATACAGGTAGAACTGCAAGAAAAGATACGCAGAAAAAAACCCTGAATTTGTATCCCGCCTACAGTTACTTGCTTGTGAGACGGGGAGGCTATATAAATTAGATAGATGATATATAGATGTAAACTGATTAAACTGATTCATTAAACACAAAATATTATACTTTTTTTTTTGGGTGGGGGAAAGGAATT
>JANHFL010002314.1:9403-36730 GCA_032468155.1 Oxyrhabdium leporinum
TCGAAACGTCGCGCAAGAAACCGCCGTTCTAACGGCGATAGAAACTGCCAACTTTACGCGGGAGAAAACCCGATAAAAACCCAAGATATACATACAAATACCCGCGAAAACCTCAAGAAACATACATACATATATATATACATACACATACATATATTATATATACATATACTATGTATACATATACTATACATACATACATACATACATACATACACACATACACCCTATATTTAAAGAAGCCTCCTCTGGATGTTATTAGATGTCTGAAATAGTAGCATCTTTCTTTGCCAAGATTGAACATAGTCAATATTATCCTCTAAAGCACCTTCACAATCTAATTGCTCTTCAGTTTGTACCTATGTATAAACTACCTGGTTGCAAAACTAACTTTATTTAGCCAGATGGTCAGATGGTCTGGTATAAGTGTTCATATATAATTAACTATTTTGAAACAAGGAAGTGCTATTAACATAGAACAATATTTACATGAAATATTGAATATTTACATGCAATGTAAATAAAGACTCAAGCTATATTTGGGGACATTTCCAAATAACAGACCGTCTACAGTACACTGCAATTCTTGAGAAACCAGTGAGGTTACTTGTAAAAGACTGGTTTCCTGATAACCAATAGTAATTAGGATTGAAAATTAGAAAGAGATGTTGCTTATCTATGCATAAGCCTACATGCTCTTCGGGTGAGGAGTCAAAAAACTCCCATCCTGCATAATCTAATGATTGTGTGAGAGAATGCTCTCTTAGAACAGGAAACATTTATAATGACTTCATACACACAGGACTATTCTGCCTTCTTGATGGACAGCTTCTACAATTACGGCAATTCAATTCCAAAGTACTTTTCAAAATTAAAATAATCCCCCCCCAAGCATTATTTTGTTGCAAATCTGTTACAGAACAGATAATAGTTTAATGATCAGAAGCAAACCCAGAAGCCATCACCTGCAACAAATATTTACAAGCCTGTCCTTTTATTGCTTTTTTTCTGAGTTAGCTTTTTATACCCACACATGTTGCTGTTCTCTTAATGGATGGAGGTTATTAATGCCTACTGGTTAGAAGGGCCCAGGGAATATGAATCAGAGAGACTGTTTAATAAAGTGCTTTAAGTCACCAGACTAGAAATTGGGAGATTGTGAGTTCTAGTCTTGCTTTAGGCACAAAGCCAACAGGGACACCCTGAGGTAGACCTTTTTTCTCGGCCCTAGGACAGGGGTGTTAAACTTGCAGCCTGCGGGCTGGATACATCACACCCTGGCCACGCCTGGTTTAGCAAAGGGGGGGGGGGAAGTCACAATATGTTATGTGATGATGCTGTGGCGACTCGAGTTTGACACCCCTGCTCTATAAAAATGGAAAACCACTTCTGAAAACTTTCCAAGAAAACTGTAGGGACTAATCCAGGCAATTGCCAAGAGTCAATATTGACTTGACTTCAAAACAACACACACACACACACACACATGGGGGGGGGGGAGCGAGAGAGCGCATGAATGGAATAACCCTGTTCAATTTATTTATTTTATTAAATTTATTAAATTTATATTGCCGCCTACTCACTCATGGATTCGTTCTATCCATGCTCTCTTTCTGGACTTCTCAAATAAGATACATTGCAGGAACCAAATGCTGGACCAGGCAGGTCTTTGATCTAAATTTTGATCTAGAATTATAGATTCATTGGGCTAGAAGGGACATCACATGAGATCAAATATTGAGCGTTTCTCTACCTGTTGCTCCAGAAAACAAATACCAAGTTATTTTACGCCTTCCCAAATAATTGCAGTCCTCGTGCTATTATTTCAATTGCTCATTCCCCCTCTCCCCACAAAGTTTGAAATCTGGGTCTCAACCAAGCAGTGGTCTCATTAATCAAGGGAGAAGTGCAGCTTTCTAAATTATATCCAATCTTTCCGACCGGGCCCTTTCCCAGCCACCGTTTTGTTCTCAAAAAAACAACAACTCCGCAATGGACACTCGCCGACTAACCTTTCGCGCTCAGACTACATTTCCCAGAAGCCCGAAGACCGGTAGGGGGTAGGAAGAGGAAGTGACGTACACGCTGGTGCAGGGGCAAAGGGAAGAGGCATAGGCAATTTGGGGCATGCGGTTAGTCCGATGCGTGCTCTACACGCGGGGCCTTCGGACGTAGTCATGCCTGTGGGGTAGAGGCTGTTGCTAACCCACGTCTCTCCCCTGCGCACACACACGCAAAAAAACACACGCGCGCGGGCGCGCGGCGAGAGCATGGCGAAAGCTGCGCGAGAGCAGAAAGAGCTGCTGTCTCTGATGCACCAGCAGTTGGTCCAGATGGGTTATGAGAGAGCAGCCCAGGAGTTGCTGGAGCAGAGCGGCCAGGTAACGGCGCCGTGGCCCACGTGGCTGGAAACATGGGGACCAGCAGCATTGCTGCTTTTGTGGAAAGGCAGCCTTTCTTGGAAGCCAGCTGCGGGTCAGGTTGCAAGTTGAACCGTTCCTTCTCTTCGCAAGGTTTCTCCTTTGGGCTGATAACGAGGCTGCAAGTCGCTTCTCTGGACCTTTGGAACAGGGCACTCTGGTCCTGGGGTTAGTTTGTTGTGTCTCTCCCCCCCCTCCTTTTTAAAAAAAAAAAAAATTGGAAGCCACATAATTCTGAACTGGAGGGATTGATGGATTGATTCGTTCATTTCAAACCTATGGTTTTGTGGTGCTCTCCTCCAGCTTCACCATCTGGGCTTGGAAATCATCAATAATACTGACCTGCTTTTACAGGGCTGTTTGGAAAAATTTACTCTTGTGATTAAAAACAGTCTGCCTCTCTCCTTTCCCTTTGGACACCTAGGGCAGTGATCAGAATATGTACATTCTCCGGATAAGAATTATACTGAAGAGGTTGAATACTTACGTATCGTACAAATTTTAGGCACACTTACGTCTTTTACCCATTCCTGTGGCCGTGTAGCATACCTAAATAGTGGTCGTTGTGGGGTGATATTATGGAATAATAAAAGTAAAATCATCATCTAAAAGGTATAAGGCAAATTGCGCCTTACTCTAATTTTGCCTGTTTTAGCCTCTGAGGGATGTATTTCCAGGCACGAATCGCCAGATACCCTGATTCTACCTTCTTACAAATACTGTCCTTTACCTATCACCTTTTTGATGTTCATAAGGCACTTAGAGATGTAGTACTAGCTTATGTAAAATGAACATTTAGTAAAACTGCACTGTAGGGCTCATCATAAACACTTTGCTGGAAGAATCTCTTCTTCCCCTATTTTCAGTTCGGTGTCATTGTGGGAGAAGGCCATAATGGCAACTGTTATCTAATTAAGTAGCACATGGGTCCTGCAGTTCCATCAATTTGGGTATTTTGTTTATAAGTTGAGATCCATTCACTCTCCTCCAATCAGAGACTATAAATAATTAAGACTTTTTGCCCTTTGTAGGCATTCCTATGTCTGCTTGGAAGACAAATTAACCCATAAGGGTTGGTTGGTAAGTGTGTGTTCTATCTGGCTATTCCCACATCACCCCATCACGCATGGCTGAAACTGGCCATTTACAATGATTTCGAGAGCTGAAATGAATGTACTCTTGGATGGATTGGAAAGCAATCTTGTCACAGATCTCATGTAACACTTCTGCCTTGTGAGATGCACTGGTTGTGAGTTTGCTTCTGAATGTGATGCAAGCTGCTGGTTTTACCTAGGGCCTGCTTACTTGAGAGACTGCCTCTCCTCCATAGTATTTGTATCCATAGTATACAAAGCTCAAACTGGGAGGATTGGTGCGCTCCAGGTTCCATTAATTAAACTCTGCCATCTATCAGGATTCGTCTCTGTAACAGAGCTTGATAGAACTGGGCTTGACATAAAGTATCTATCAGTTTCAAATATTAAACACATTTAAAGCATAAAGAAAGAAAGGGATTAGGGTGGGCCTCAAGCCCTACCTCAAAATATAAAATAATGTAAAAATTGACTTATGTATATGTGCACACACCTGCAAATGCACACATACAGCAGGCCACAGGTTCTCTTTAGCCTTTTGTGAAGCTACTCTAAATTTTGTTTATAGTGAGGGCAATTTTACTTCAGAGTGGTGATAAAGAATGGTTAGTTGCAGCTGATTGAAGTAGGCATAGGAGACATTGCAGTGTTTCTTTTGAAAACATTGTGGTCTTTCAAATTATTTATATAGCTTAAGTTAGTTGACAGCGTGGTATAGCAAAATGCCGCAGTAATTTTTAAACACTGTCAGAATGTGAGGTTGCTCACAGAAGATTCTGCTTAATAGTAATTTCAATAGTTTTATTGAGGTCCTCAACTCCTATGCATTTATATTTGTGTATCTTCTTGTCTGTTGAAGATCTGTTGTATCTTGTCTTTATTTTGAACACTTACTGCAAAGGGGAGCATTTTCTTACCTTTATATTATAGACGAATTGATTGCAATTACCTGCTGTGCATCAGAGTCCCAACCTGCAAAAAGGATGTCTTAAGTGTAATGAGTCATAATGTCGTAATTGCTTGCTAAAGCCACTTTGTAGTGGAGTTGTGCATACTGAAAAAAAAATTCAGACTTTGTGTGAGCCATGTTTTTAGGCTGCTATGTGCCCGGGGGCAGGGAGAGAGAAAGATCTTGCCAGTTTGAGAGTCACTTTAATGAGTAATATCTGAAGCGGTTCATTGAGATCATTTTTGAATTGTGCACAGCTCTGCTTTGTGGGATGGGCTTAGAAAAATCAATGAAAATGGTGAGTGACATCACACATTGTGCAAGCCATTGATCTCTTAAGTACTGTGTATTTTATTGAATAAGCTGTAATTTATAGGATTTGCAAAGCATTTAGATCAAAGCCATGTTTTCACCAGATCTTGACCAGCAGGAAATTACTTTGAGAAGAAATCTGTACATTGAGATGAATGCCACTCATCAGTGGGTCCCACATCTTCTCCCTTGATGCTGGCATTGCCCACTCAGGTTTGCATGGAAGATGCATTTCTGCAAAAATAGCATTTAGCTCCTCCACAGATGTGGGTGTTCTATGGCAAATAAAAAAGTATCCTTGCAGCTGTCAGTTTGTTCATAGCATAATTCATGTGCTCCAGTAAGGATGCTAAGATAGAGGACCACAGAATTGGGAATTAGCAAATAGCTTTCAGAACCTTCCAATATTCTTGGGAGTTCTTTTAATGGAAACTTTTTTGTTTTGATTGTAGTTAAGAGGAAGAACATGAACTTGGGTTTAGTTATGGACTCTTTGACAATGTATTAGATTTTAAATTCTTTTATTGCTGTTTAAAATAGTGACAAAAGTGAGAAAACCAAACACAAAGATAAAAATACATTGTCAAAGAAAAAAAGACACATAGAAAGTGCTTTTAAAATGTTGGACAAGGTGTAAAATTCCAGGTATAGATGAATTCCTATAGAGCGGTATAAAGCATTTATAGGTCTTTTGATGCCAAAACTTTGTCAAATATATGACAGTATTCTGTTGGAGAATGGAATAAGGATAATGCTTCTATGAAACATGTTTGTGCAATGTCCTATGCATACTAGGTTTGGGGAAAAAGTACTGAATTATATAAATAAGACTGTGTAACAAAAGCTAAAATTTTCAGATGCTAGTATTCTTTTTTGAACTACATATCTAACCAGACAACATAAATGGATTCTTCATGTCCTTATTGCCAACTATTACAGCATTAGAAAGATAAATGTATGGCCCCTTTCACTTGATGGATTTACACTTGTTACTTATGAGCATATTGCCTAAAGATGTAGATTTTATATGGACAAGTATAGTGATATATAGAGTTCATTTATACCTAGGTTAAAATGAGAGCTATATGTAATTGAATAATAATTGTATTAGATAACCATTCAGAGAATTGCAACTACTGCTAAAAAGACTATGAATTATAATGTGAGGAAGAATAAGAATGCTAAAAATATTACCATTTCCTACAGTGATGGGATTAGCAGTTATCAGGAATTTGTAGAAGGATGTATTGTCTTAGCTAATAGTCATCAACTATTTTAATTAATTTATCAGTGCTACTAATTTGTATTTCTTGTTTCTCTACGTAACATTTATTAGTCATTTTGATCTGTCAATTAGCAATGACATTACAGTAAGCATGGTATTGGAGTGTTTGATATTCTAAAGATATGAAGACCTTTTTTCCCTTACTTTAATTTTGTGTCAACTAAGAACATTGACAGTTTGGGGAAAGAAATACACTTCTAAAATATCTTGGAATTAGTAAAATGCTCTTTAACACCAATATACTCATTTTAAAAAAAAAGAATTCAAAGCAATTCCCATCAGCTTTCCACAATTTTGAGTAGAATTACTTTAACTTCTACCATACCAAGAACACGACCAACAAACATCTGAGGACACAAGTTTGGAGAAGTTTTGGTTTTCCAGGTGTATTGTATTCCAACTTCTTAAGTAGGTTTGGGATTATTTGAGTTGTGATCCATAACATGTAGACAACTATTGCCTACCCTACATTAGAAGGATATAAAGAAAGTCATTTAAACCCCACAAATTTAATACATTTTTGTTTCCAGAAAAACAAAAATTGTTGTTGATTTTTATAAGAGTCATTCAGTTTTTTCTAGTTAAGACTTTGGTGGCAAATACCCTATTACTATTGTTCTTTTAATGTGTTTCCTCCCTATTGATTGGCCTTTTCACTTGATGTCTCAATCTACAGAAGCCAACAACCATTTACAGTTTTGTTTTTTGTTTTGTTGTTGAAAAGTAAAAGATGAGAAATGAGGATGTTCTACTCTGGATATTAAAGCTTCAGAGAGACTGTTCTCAAAACTGTTGATTTCAATATTCAGAAAAACCAGTGAGTCTTATTTAAAAATGTGTACCATGGATTTCAAATTTGGGTCTGGTCTCATGCAGTTTACATGGAAATGCACCCCACTGAAATCAACAGGCATTATTCCCAAGTAGCACTGCCTATGATGATACTGTAAAAATCCCACACATACCTTTAAGACATGTCTGGGTGTTTTAAGACCCACATCTAGCCCATAGGCAATCCCACTTCAGTCCATGGTGGGGGTCAGGGGTGGAGGCTGTGGCAGTCCTTCACAACAGTTCCAGTTTCCTATGTGGCCTTTGGGAAAATTAATTACCCACCTTTGTTTTAAGGAGTAAAGTTTTACTTAATAGATGCATGTTTAGAATTGTAACTTTAATCCAGAGTTTTTGTACTAAAAATTCTATAATAAAATGATTTAATCATATAACTCCAATGTTTTTTTCTTCCCGTACAGAAGGCTTTCCCATCACCTCATATTTCTCTGAAAGACATAATCACTCAATGGAAAAAGTAAGATTTTCTGTTTATTATTGGAGATTGGTTAGAGATGTTTTGCTTGTTGCTACCTTATAGCTATACTTAATTGTTATTTAATTGTTTTTGCACTTGGTTTAACAGTCCTGATCTTGTGAATAGTGTATCACAGATCCAGTACTGGGTTTTGGACTAGTTTCAAACAACAGTATAAGAAGATAATTTGTTTGTTGTCAAAACTTACTCAAAAAAGCTGCTTATAGTTGCAACTATGTTAAGACAGATACTCAAATTAGCTTTTGTCAGCCTTGGAAGCCATATTTGTAGAAGGCCTCTGTGGCTGCCGCATTTGGGAAATTGGGATGGGGGGATATTCACATGTAGCAGGGGAGTATAGATAGACACAACAACATTCTTCCCCAGGGAGTCAAGGACATATCAGCTTGTACCTGGAAGAGGAGTGCCAGAAGGAAGGCATCCGTTTGATGTGGAAATGGATTGGGCCATGTGATCATTGGGGATGGATGGGAGGTGGATCTTTGATTTTCTCTTGGGGAGGGAAAAACCTGGGACTTCAGATTCAGGTTTTTCCCAGACGCACCAACATGGTTTCTCTAATAAATTCTTACTTGGATATAATCGTGACTGAGTGCTGAATGGACAAGCGGAACTTTGATGGAATCCTGACAGCTTTCTTACTTCAGAATATCACTGAAGTTTTTTGGAACTATTGGTACCCGAATAATCTTTTTACACAATAAATTAATACAAAGCCCAGCAATCTCCTAGTGCACTGAACTACAATAGCAATATGAATATAAAACTATGATGCATGTAGCTAAGTCATTTTCTCCTCTGTGTTTGTTTTCTTGTATATGATATGGCTTAAACTTTTATATGATGCGTAGAAATACATTAAGAAAATCCTAGGACCATTGCAGTTTAGATTATTACTGGACTTAATTAAGTTTTGCATTGTAATTTCATGGTCATGCATAGAATGTGTATAGCTCTAATTATATTTTTAATATTAAATTTTAAGTCTGCTGGGCTTATGTATTCTTGAGAAAATGATCAAACTGTATCAAGTCAAATCAGGTTTTTTGTGTGTGCAAGGCAAAGAAATGCCAACTTTTATTTCTGCCACAATAAAGAAAGTGCTTCTGAAGAGGGTCACACAATTGAATACAGTTTGAGAATCTTAGCAAGCCTTATTAACTCCAATTCAGCATCCTTATAAAATCTGTCTAACAGGACTTTCTCACAAATTCCAAAACAAAAGACCGTAGAATCCAAGAAAGGCACTTCAGTAAAGCTCAGAATTCCTGACCCCAAGAGCAGCTCCGAGAGCTCAGAGGAGGAGGAAGCAGCACAAACCATAAAAAGTAAGAACCAATGGGAATGAACCATTCAGAAAAGTATTGAAATGATTGATTTTGAGAAGAAGATAGGTCCATGAATAGGGGAGATGTAGATGTCTCATTAGTACTTCAGGAAGGTGAATTAAAGATACATACACCCTAAACCCTGCTGATTTGTGGTTTCTTTGTGGAAAACAAAGAAAGTTGGAAGGCTGCAGCATTAGTGTGCTGATAATGGCATGGTTATTGTTTAAGAACATTGTACCTCATTCCCTATAAGCCGCAAAAATGGTTAAAAATGTGAAATATGCCCCTACTCATATTAATGTAATACAGAAGGAAATGAGATTGGAAACAAGAGGGAAATTTTAGTTTTTATTTATTTATGCATTTATATGTTATTCTGGCAACATTACAAGTTCACAATATTTGGAATACGACATCACCACAACTTTGTGACACTATTTCTATATAGTGTAAGCATTCCAGTTTCATTAGAATTGTGATTTGACACTTTAGGTATTTAAAATTCAAATTGCATCCATGACTTTTTTTCAACGGTATCTATAGAACTTGCCTTTGAACAACACTTTTTAATCATTGTCTAAAAGCTTCCATCGTTAAGGTACAGATTTGGCAATTATAGAGCAACATATTTTTAATTATGGAGATCAACTGTTTTGTTAATCCTTTTTTGGATTGAAAGTCTGTTGTATTTCTTTACAACTTCCCATCTCTGAAATAATAAAACTGAGAATTCAAGAGTAGAAAATAATTAACTTTGAGAAGGCTTAAATCAGGACAACTGCAGTACACTTTCATGTATTATTGCTATTTGACAGAGCTTGTACACAGAGTGGCTTATATTGAGATTATTGAGACTGTGTCCATTTGCATAAGCATGGACCAAATCATTTCAACCAGACGCTTAAAAGAAACTTTTTTTTAATCAGCATATTTTATTTCCTATCTGTCACTCAGTGGTCATTTATCCTTTGATAGAAAAGGTAGAACGCAGAGCCTCTTCAATTAACCGTAACCCTATGATTATGATTATATGATTATAGAATTTTTTCCATTCTAATTGGTTGTAATATAAGTTGTGAGGGAAAAGTTGCCTTCAGTCTTTCAATATGTTGTGCATTTATATGGGTGTTCCAGCTCATCTGGGTGTGAATAACAGCATGAAGCCAACAAAGACGGTAACTAAAGAAGAGAGTAGCAGCGAAGATACAGATTCGTCTTCTGAAGAGGAAGCAGTTGCCAAAAAGACTGTAAGCAAAAAGACTTTGATTATTGTCTTCTGCTGGAAAATATCAAGAGTGTATCTAGGATGGTCAATTAGGACTGCACGCAAGTGTCTGTTTATTTTAAACACTATGTCCTAGAAAATATTTAAAATCTGCAACCAGGTGCAATCTAGAAAAGTGACTGTCTTGACTAAATCCTTTTTTTTTACAGATAAATTTTTTACAGATAAATTCTAGCAAACGATATATTGCTTATCTTAGGGTTAACTAAAAGAAGAAAGTAAACATGTAAGTTTACTTGGGAAATGTTCCCTTCAATATGTCTTCAAAATGATGTCTTTGATTCAGTGCTATAAAGTATCAGAACACAGAGAGAAACCTACACACAGGGAAAAAGTTCAGAATTTTAAAGTATACTGGGTATAGTATACTGAAATATACTAAATTAGCTGAGTGTCTTCAGCCTTTGCAAGGTTTAAGGTATCCAGCTTTTTCCTTAACCCTCACTTAAAGGGGTGGAGGGTGGGGGGCTGAAACAACCTTCTCTGGTGACCACAAAGGGAGTGCTGTTATTGGCCAGGTCCCACTTTTATACCCCTAAACAAGGGTGAACCTCATTTTGTGTACAGAAGATCTCTACCACGATTGATGGGGAAGCATCCATTACCCAAGCTGCAAGGTTTGCTGGGGACAAGGTGTCTCCCCCAGCTCTTGACTGTCATGCCGTTTCAGGTGGCCATTTTGTGCTCTGTTGAGATGATTGCTCCTGAGTGGGAGAACAAATGTGCTCATCAATTTAGAACTGGGAGTGAAGACCGTGAGGTCTCTCCAGAGCACATATTAAGCAGGCAATTGTTATTATAAAATCTGTGGGAAACCTTGAGCCAGAAAGTTTCTTTCAACGTAGGATATGCATTATCTATAAAAATGATTGACAAATATCATGAAATGTCTTTCTCTTTTAACCAGCTTTTCTTGTTATAGGAGAAAAACCCCGTGGCTGGGAAAAAACCTGAATTTCTGCAATTGGCTGATCAAAATACTAATTCTGTCCCAGGAAAAGGGGTGGCTGTTGTTGCTGTCCAAGCAAAAGGAGAGCAGAACAAATCTGCTTCAAATAAGGCCCTGCCTCCAGCTGCGAGAAAAGCAGGGCCAAATAAAGGCCTTGCTAGTAAAGCAGGACCTCCTTCGCAGTCACTGATTTCAGGAGGACAAAAAACAACAGAGACCACAAAGACAGCAGAGACCTCCGAAAGCAGCAGCAGTAGCAGCTCATCTGAGAGTGAGGAAGAAATAACTTCGACCACAGTAAAAGCCACACCTTCCAAACCTAGTAAGTGCATGGCTTAACATGCTCATTGTGGTGTTGCTTAGATAGTGCTCTAAATTTGCAGAAGGGTCTCATCTTTATTGTCTTAGCGATAATAGTGAAGATCTGCTACAGTAGTTTTATGTCTCTCCCTCACTCAGGTAATCTCAGGGTTCTTACTCAAAGGTGAAAGAAAATTCTAAACTCACTGTCAAGGAGAATATTCCTGTTGTCAGTTACGAAAGTATCTTAAGATATCCTTGCCCAAACAGTATCCTTCAGAAAGGCTTGATGGGCTTACTGGAATTTTTGGAAATAGAATCAGGGAGTCTGCCTTAAATGACCTATAGGATGGGTGTTTATGCAGTATAACATCTCTATAATGAGCTGGCAAAAATAAATTTCTTTTGATGCCAATCCAGATGCTATCTATAAAGACTGCACTTCAAGAAAAAACAGATATTAAGATATTAACAGAGTTTTTCTACAAATTTGGGACTCAGAATAATTTTTTGAGCGAAAAGGAAGTTTGTCGTGATGGTGTGTATGTAATTGTGTGGCATCCAACATGTGATCATTGTGCTCTGAATATGTGGGTAAGGATTGATGGGTATCTTTGCAGCGTTACAGAAACATTTTTTTTCTTCAGCGTAGCAGAACATACCTGTTACAATGCAAAGAATCTTAGATGTTGAATCTACTTCTGGTTACTGTGTTTGGTGATGGTAGGAATGGATTGGCCCCACTTCCAAATTTGTACTAATATTTTAAAACTTGATATGTGGAACAACAAAGATGACTGTAGGATAAAGGGATATCCTATAATTTAGTATTGGTAGCTGTAAATGCTGAATATTTTTAAAAAGTGATCTCCTTTGGCATCAAATCCTCTTTTCTATATTTTAGCTTTAAAGAAGGCAGCGAGCACAAGCAAGGACTCAAGTGATGATTCTGACTCTGAAGACGGGAAAAAAACACCAACAGTCCAAGTAACTCTAGTTAACAGTTTTCTAAATTAGTGGAAGGGTGTGTCCTTTTTGTCTGTGCCTGAAAGCTAGCTAAATAATTCACTCACTTGACAAAGGCAGAGCAGGGAAAGTGCCTTTGAGAGAAAATACCCTTTGCTTCTCCACATTTGGCCATTTCCAAAGGGGAGGATATATTGAGGAAAATGTATAGGATTCGAACATCAGCTCCATAGCATCAACCTCCAGACACTGCTCATTTGTTTAGTGAGCATTTTTATCCTCAGAAGATGCTCAGAGAAGACGTTACAAATCCAACGAAATAGAGACGGGGAAATAGATTGGTCCTCTAATGACCAGTAAACACTGTAAAGCTAATTAAAATATGCACTCAAGTTTGACGGGGTTCTAAATTAAATGAACCTGCCCCCATTATTTGAATCTCTTGCCACATCACTACATTTTTGCCTTAAGAAAACCTGAGATGTTGGGATGGAGCTTTCCAAACTCTGCTCTTGTGCCAGACACGAGCTTTTAAGGCTATCAGGAAATTCTTATGCTTGGATACTTTCAGAGGAATTGTTTGTCCCATTTCTCCCATGTGCATTTTTGAATCGACAACAGCATTATCTCCAGTGCTAAAGTCTGAATTGGCACATGAGGACTTTGTTCCAAGAATAGGGAAGGGAATACATTATAAGCTATTCTACTTCTGTAGAGGAGGAAAGTGGACATTAGGATGGTTATGAGAATGTGAAATTGAATTGTGAGCAGAATGTAATCCCTATTCCAATAATGGGGGAGCAGGCAGGTGAGCATTGATCATGATAGTCAAATTTAGCATCTCACTTTGAAGAGAAGGAGTGTGGTTTTGTTTGACAAAGGGGGAAATGGGTTGATTTATCTCTCTTAACTTTGACATGTGAGCCAGGGACAGGGTCAGTGTTCTACCTCCCGCCCCAATCATAATTATTTTTACATTTTCTTTTTTTCCCCTCCAGGCTCCAACTTGCTTTTCTCAAGAGGCTCTCTCCCTAAGCTCACCCTCTTCTTCATTTCCTTCTCCTAGTGGGAAAGGAGAAACTCCTGCCCAAAGGGGTTCCAGGAAATGCAAGAGAAAACCATACCGGCCTTTTGCTTCCTTTGTCCTAAACCCACATAAGCAACTTTCCTGAGTTTTGTCAATACCAAAGAATAACACTGGAATATGAGTGGATATATTGTTCTCTATTTTATCTGCTTCAAGTTAGAGCAAGTTAGAGCAATAGATTAGACTTGATAGAATGACATTACTCAGTGAATCAAATATGGTTCAAGTATTAACTGATTTTATCCTTATCCTTCTCCAACTTGATTATTCCAATGCATTAGTTAGAGTATGCATCTTTAGTAGCCAATACCTATGCTGTTCACCCCACCCCACAATACAAGGAACATTTTTTATCTTTCCTTCTAGATTAAAGCAGCTGTGCAGAATTCCTCAATCATTAGTCCACTGCTGAACAAGTCACCAGTCACTCCTGCCTCTTGTGCAAAAAATACAGTAAAGGTAACAGCAGCAAAGCAAGCCAGTGCAAAATCTGGAAATGCAAATAGAAGCCCAGAATCAACAGACACTTCAGAAACTACTGACTCATCGGATAGTGAGACTAAAGCACCTGCTTCAGTATCACAGGTGAGATGCATTGGTAAAGTT
The DNA here is from genome assembly GCA_032468155.1 of Oxyrhabdium leporinum. Lineage (NCBI taxonomy): Eukaryota > Metazoa > Chordata > Lepidosauria > Squamata > Cyclocoridae > Oxyrhabdium > Oxyrhabdium leporinum. The sequence continues at coordinate 23,318 of JANHFL010002314.1, forward strand.
GGCCAAGACATTGATTCCAACATCTGAAGCCAATGGATACAAAAATGTAGGAAAGGAAAACAGCTTGAAACTGGTCAGTCCAATGAAGTGTCTGGAAATTTGCTGTATAGAAATTGGGCAAATACTATCTCATTGCCAACTATTCCTGTGGAGTCTAAAGAGCTGTGAGAGCTGATTTATAATTTGGAGAGATAAGAATATCATAGTGACAACTAGGTTCTCACTTTGGTATAATAGATTGAAATTGGAATATAAAGTAGCCAAGTGTTTAGCTAACATAATCCTGTAAATTTCACCAAACTTTAAGATTACAGAAAATACCCACAAATATTATTTTTTTCACTTGCTGCCCTTATGGCTGTTTTCGGGCTGCAAATTTACCAGATTATCTTTTACCCTGCTCATACAGCATGTGTATTCTGTAGGTATATACTCACAAAATATACACACAAGCAAGTCATAATTTTATTCAAATTTTTATATTGCTCTGTGTTTAAAAATAAAGTTCAGGGAAAAGTAGTTGACACAGCTTCAGAACAATTTAACCCGCTTCCCAAGCCTTCTCAAGATGTATTACACCAGGATGTCTTAGTCAGGTTCAGGAACTCTGACTTTATACCGTTGCTCTAATCTCTTAACAATAGTTACAATTATCTCAAAAAAATCCTCAGGCTTTCAAAGCAACAGCAAAAAATGCAGCATCAAGCACATTAAAGAAGGCAGTTTCTGCTTCTGTTCCATCAAAATCCTCTCAGAAGGCCCCCGCGATCAGCTTAGCAAAACCACCACCTCCTTCAAAAGGAGCTCAGAGCTCAGACAGCAGCGACTCATCATCTGAAAGTGAGACTCTGCCAGTTCCCATAAGTCAGAAGGTTGGTGTTTTTTCTTCAGAACTCTAGGAATGGTTGTCTTTGTTTTTGCATGAGCTAGCCATTATAAGACGATTTGCTTATTTTTTAAATAACACATTTACAGCCCTCCAGGATAGCATTTCCAGATAGTATAACAAAATAAAACAATATGAATGCTAAAGAGGCAATTCAGGATCATTTTTAAATATCAGTTCTGTTTGGTACCTTTTACTATGCATGTACAGTATATATAGTATAATTCTACTCTTACCCTGCAACTGCTTGAAGCATTTGGAAAATTCTGTAGGTATATACACACAAAATAGTTACATTTTTCTTCATTTAAATTATTATAGTGCTCTGTACTTATAAATAAAGTTCTGGGAAAAGAAATTGATGTAGTTTCAGAACAATTTAACTCAGAGGTCACCAACCAGTGGTCCGCAGTGCACCCGGATGGAGGAGCTGCTCCGGGATGACCAATGGGTCATTCCTGTGACTAGAGCTCTGGAATATGGGACCTGCCAGGCAGCTCGTGGTGGGGCTGGAAATCGCTGCCGTAGAGGGAGGTACTTGCAACTTACAAGTTCGCAGGTAGTAAATGTGCAAGGAGTAGCACAGCCCCCACCATCTGGAACAAGGTAATGGTGCTGTTGCAGGAAGGAGGGGGTGGCAGCGCAGGCGGGCCAAAGCAACAGGTGTCAGCAACCCACAGCTCTTTCATCCCCCTGCTGTGGCTTCCTGTCATCTGAACCCACCATTGGCTGGCCCAGCCCCTCACCCTCCCCTCCCAGTCACTCCTCGCCTGGCCTGAGAAGGGAAGGGCGGGGATGGAGACTCGCTCCATATTCCAGAGCGGGAACGAAGCTTCATCTCTTGCTGGGTCTCGCAGGCATTTCTTCCAGCCCTTGTTGGTGCTGCATGCACCTCGGTCGCTCGGGGAGACGCGTCACTTCCTCTCAGCCCTGAGACACTGGCCTGACCCAGCTGTTTCTCTCCGCTGCTGTTGTTGGTGCCTCCATGGCCTGCCCGCTGCTCTTGCAGCGCAGTTAAATTTAGTGTGCTTCACAATGGGGGAGACGGCGTTCCCTCCACCTCCTGGAGCCCATTACAACACGGAGCATCGGCTGCAGCCAGGTCAGGCAAGTGTCTCGGGGCGGAGAGCAGGTCGTGCGTCTCCCCAAGCGACCGAAGTGCGTCTAGCACCAACAAAGGCCGAAGAAGCACCCGTGAGACCCAGAGAGCACTGGAGAATCAGAAAGAGAGAGATGAGAGAGAGAGAGATGCAGAGAGAGACAAAGATGAGAGGGGTGGGAGAGAGAGGAAGGGAGGGAGGGAGATGAGAGCGAGAGATACAGAGAGAGGTTAGAGAGATGAGAGATCCTGGTGTTTTGTTTTCTGTGGGAAACGGGTTCAAATGGCTCTTTGAGCATTTAAGATTGCAGAAACAGGTGGTCAAGCTAAGTGCCTGAAGGACCCCATCTTGTCACTGGGAGTCCAGGCGCTTCAGCGAGCAGCGCACTGGATTCATGTTAGTGATCCGCGGGATTTAAAATTATGAATTTAGGTCCGAAAGGTTGGTGACCCCTGATTTAACCTATTACCCAAGCCATTGTTTTGATTTATTATGCCAGAATGTCTTACTCAAGTTCATGAACTCTGATTTATACCATTTTTCTAATATCTAACCATAGTTAAATTATCTCAAAAAAAAAATCCCCAGGCCTCCGAAGCACCAGGGAAAAATGCAGCATCAAGTCCATCAAAGAAGGCAGTTTCTGCTTCTGTTCCATCAAAATCCATGCACAAGGCCCCCGTGGCCAGCTTATCAAAAGCACCGCCTCCTTCAAAAGGAGCCCAGAGCTCAGACAGCAGTGACTCATCATCTGAAAGTGACAGTGAGACTTCGCCAGTTCCCATAAGTCAGAAGGTTGGTGTTTTTCTTCTAGAAATGGTCGTCTTTTGTTTTTGCATGAGCCAGCCATTGTAAGATGATTGGCTTATTTTTAATAAGACATTTACAGCCTGCCACGGTAACTTCTTTGAATGGTGTAAAAAAACATGAATATTAACCTGCTAAAATATATTAACAAGTCAAAAATGTCATAATTCAGATAAAATGGTCATCCCTTCTTTCCACAAGTAGACATCAGAATCATCAGGTTTTGAATGATTTCCTAAAAATATAACAAGGGGTAAAGACAGCTTTTGGAGTGTATATTCCATAAACTATAACAAAAAATGGCAGCCTTCTGTCCATGGGCCTTTTAGCTCTCATGTCAATGATCTTAAGCATTCTTCCTCTAGAGCAGAGGGGAGGAACAATGGCCCTTTAATGACTTGTGGACTTCAACTCCTAGAATTCCTAAGCACGCATAGCATAGGAATTCTGGGAATTGAAGTCCACAAGTCATAAAGGTTCCATCGTTCCCCACCTCTGTTCTAGATAATCAGACAGAATAATTCTGCACATGATGGTTCTTCCTTTACCAATGTGTGTACCCCACATCTTAAAGCAATATAGTTCTAGCTCTCTCCATTGGCGTCTCAGAAGCTTAGTATATGGTACACCTATTATCTGCCCCTTTTTCCATCTGTAAAATTTAGTCTCTGCCTCTTGCTGCACCTTCCTGATTTTTCCCTCCATCGAGATAAGTCTGTCATTCTCCATAGCGCTGCTTATGTACACTTCTCAGTAGCAGGTGAATGGATATGTTTCTTTCCGAATGTTTCACATGCGTCTCCTTTGGTTGCTCCACTGTGAGCACCGTGGGAGTTGGCAGAGCCAGGTCTTCAAACTCTTTTGAAAGGCGAGGAGAAAATACATATTATGAATGAAAGATTTGTGTATAAGCAGGCACCTATGTCATCCAACATATCCATTCAGTTAGCACAGTTCGGGTAGTTACATTGATTTAGGAAAAATAGGCCAAATATGACAAAATTGTGCATATCAACTGCCTAGTAATAACACAAACATTCAAATTACTGGAATTGAAGAATTACAAAGGGGGAAGAAAGAAAGAAAAAGACCTTTTTACATAACTCCTTTCCCCTTTTTAGAGAACATGCCTTTTCTCGCCAGCGATTGTCAGGTGTGTTTTTCACCATATGTTACACCGTCTTACAATACTCATTGTTGTCACACAGAGGAATAAGAAAGAAAGAACTGCTGTTAGAGACCTAGCAGCCTCACTATTGCCCTGTTTAACAGATGAAAGCTGCTCAGAAAATAATTTCTTTTCTTGCCTCATTTTTTTTGTTATTCTCCCCAAGGGTTCTTAAAAATACAGCAGACCATATGCTGAGTTTCTTGAAAAGACAGCTTTGATTTAGCTTCCTTTGGGGGGCTTTGAAGTCTGCTGTAATTCAGGCTTGTATCGCTCACTGCTGCGTGGCTTCCTTCTAGGGCAATTGAATAGCTGGTTGTCTTTTGTAAAAGTAGCGCTTTATCCTCCTCCTTCTTTTCAAAATAAACTCAATTGCAAATATGTCTCCATGAGGTTGCAATGTTTATACCATGGGCATGGCCTACCTTTAGTAGGAGCAAGACCAAAGGATTTCAAATGGGTATTTGTTGTGTGTCATTCAAGAAGCAGTCGATCTGACAAATTAACCAATTTAAATGTTTGTTTGTTTGTTTATTTATAAAATTTATTGACTGCCCGTATTGCCACAAAGTAACTCTGGCTGCTTACAATCTTGACAAAATCAAAACTATACAAAGCTAAATGACATTCATAAAATACTATGAAATGTATTTTATTATAAATAAAATGCTACCCCAAAAAAATCTGATATTTAAAGATATTTTAAGTTTTTGTATCTGTTTCAGGCTATACAGGTAATCCTCGAGTTACAACTCTAATTGGGACCAGAATTTCTGTCACTAAGCGCAAAGCGGTTGTTAAGCAAAGCATTGCACTTAGCCACGGCAATCCCAGTTGTGGTCATTGCTGTTTTTAATGGTGGGAATACATCGTTTTGATTGTGTTAGAAATTGAAGAGGGAAGGAAAGGTGTATGAGAAATCAATGAATTTTACGTGTATGTCTGCCTGTTCTTTCCGTTACGGTGCAGAGATTGTCAACTCCACGCCCGTCTGTGAGGACCAGACAAAATGAGGCCAATCAGCCTGGGATCCTACCCAAAGCTTCACCAGGTGCTTTGAAGAAGAAGGAAGCACAGAATGAAAGCAGCACCTCATCTGGCAGTGAGGATGAAACTGACCTTACACCACCTAAATTGCCAACTCCATCCGGTAAGAAGGCTGTAGCCCTATTGATGCTCAGGGGAAAAAAACCTTTGTTTTCAGTGGTTCTACTCATTTCTTTGCTTAGCAGCTTGATGGGGAATGGACACAAATAACAAGGGGATGCACAAAATTTATTCTGAAGTGCCCGCACTGATGCCAGTTATTTCAAAACTGATACGAGAGATGTGTTAGCATCTTTAATTTTGCCTTTAGCCTATAATTTCAGTGTGTCTCACCAATTAACTGATGCTCCCTTTATTTTGAAGGAAATTGGGTGTTGTTCTCCTTTGTGGTGTTACCAAACCCAGATTAATTTCTGCATGATGAGTTTTTATAAAGATGGAAGAAAACCAGTAATAAACAGATTCAAGTTTCTGGGTTATTCACAACTGAAAGCAGTTAATCTGGTTAATTTTAGTGGTTCTTTTTTCTTATGAAAAAGCCCTAACATGGCCAAGCATAGCTGTTTTGTGATTTAAACCATCACATTCTTTCAATAATTAATGGTGTCAGATAATGGAGAATGGAGGATCTTGTTAATTGAACAGTAGTATAAATAAGAATGTGCTAAGCATCTTACATTTTTTGGCTTATTTTCCTCCATCATCTGTAGGCAGTATTTTCATCTGTTAGAGTAAAAGAGTACAGATTTTTTTTCAGCTGCATCAAAGATAACTTTCTACTTTTACTTGCGACTTTCTCTACCATATTGTGCATAGATTTTGTACAAAACTTCCCTTTGTTACTATAAACTCCTTGAGAAATATTTTTAATTTTAACTGTTCCCATGGTTACTTCTCTGTGCAAATTCTTCTTTTAAACCTGTGCCTTAAAGTCTATCATCTCTTCACCAGTTCCTTGGTGTAATAGCTTTGGCACACAACTTTAGACCTGCAGCAGTTTTCAGTGGTCTGTGTTTTGAAATTTTAAACTGAAGGCATCTTCCTGCTTTTTTAATTGTTATAGTGCTATGTACAGTTAACATACAACCCAAAACGGAGTCCAAAATTTCCGTTGCTGAGCAAGACAGTTGTAAAATGTATCCCATTTTTAGAGCCTTTTTGCTGCAGTTGTTAAATGAATCGTTGTTAAGTGAATTAGATTGTTAAGCGAATGTGGCTTCTCCCACTGATTGCCTGTTGGAAGCCCATTTGGGAAGGTTAAAAGGGGTGATCATGTGACCTTGGGACAGTGCACCTTTCATAAATAAATGCCTGTTGCCAAGCATTGAAATTTCAATCATGTGACCATGGAGAGGTTCCAACGGTTATAAATATGGGGAGGGGGGGAACCCAGTCCTAAGTCATTTGTTTCCGTGCCATCTGAACGGTCACTAAACTAGGACCACCTCAATTTGTTTATTGAAAAACTTGCAGCATCCATAGTCAGCCCCACTGTTACGGTGACTGGCTTCGCAGTGAGGAAAATACCTTGTCTGTCATAATCAGGTAACTGCTAACGAGATTTATTAAATTTCAATGCTGAAAATTGAAATTGTGCACAATTCTCCTAGCCTTTTTGTCTCAAAGTTGGCCTGGAAAAATCAGCATGACTGATTTTGGCTGGGTTTTTTTTCAGTATCAGGAAATTGTGGATAGTTTCACAAAATAATTTTTTGAGTAACACAGTGACTGTTCCTAAGATGCGTTTGGTTTTTGGGGGTAAGACAGAGGGGAGTCGCTTCAAGATTGTGTCGTCCCTCTCCATCCCATTAACCTTTTTTCTGATACAGGTAGTTCTCCACTTACAACAGTTCATTTAGTGACAATTTTAAGTTACAACAGTACTGAGAAAAGTGACTTATGACTTATGATCGTTTTTCATAAACGATCCATTGTAGCATCCCCATAGTCACATGATCAAAATTTGGACACATGGCAACTGGCTCGTATTTATGACTACTACCCTGCAGTATCCCAGGGTCATGTGAACACCTTTTGTAACCTGACAGGCAAAGTCAATGGGGAAACCAGCTTCACTTAACAACCCTGTTACTTAACAACCCTATTACTCACTTAACAACAACTGTGATTCACTTAACAACTGTGGCAAGAAAGATAATAAAATGGGGCAAAGTTCACTAAGCCCCTTGTGTTCACTAAGAAATGTTTTTCTTAGCAACACAAATTTGTGGTTGTAAGCCGAGGACTACCTGTACAGATTTAAATACATTTCTAAACTGCTTGTGATATAAAAATGTATTTCAAAAGGCGGTTCATAACATGCCAACAAAATTCAGATGTCAGAATTTATCACGTCTTTAAATCATATTGCTTGAGCTGCCTCATCAAACATTTAAGAGAAAACCACTGAGAATCATTGCATCTTTGGGGCTCTTGGCGAAAGTCAGCAAAGACAAGGAAGTGGGGCTGTGTGTTCTAATTGTGCAACCTTTTAGAACTGGCCGAGTTAACACTTTTCTGTCTCTTGATTGCTTTCAGCCCCCAAAGCAATTCCTGCAGCTCAAAGTGTATGTACAGTGAAGCCCCAGCCTCCAAAGGGATCGCATCAGAAAGCCCAGGAGAGCGAAGATAGTAGTGAAGATTCGAGTGATGACTCTGACTCGGAGGAAGACAGAGTGGCTACTCAGGTAACCATAGAGAAATCTGTGGAAGGGGAAACACTGTGCCCTACCATTTTATTTTATTTTTTTACAAAATCCAATGGAGGGATTTCGGGTTTTTTAGGCTGTGAGCGTTCTGGCATTGTTTGTAATTGGTTGTTTTATCAGTAAGAAGGAGAACAAGGGGCTGAAAGGGGGCTTCTACCCCAGGAACAAAGTTATGAATGAATAAAGATACAGATAGAGTATTTGGTTAATTTTATTATTGCATCATCGTACAAAAGTGGGCAATTAAATATATGATGTAAGAAGATACCGGGTGATTAAAAATGCTATAATTAATTCCACAATTATCACTCAGTATCACAATTGCCTTTTTATTTTTTTTTCCAACTACAAAGTAATACTTAAATACTTTGCTTTGCTTTAAACTTTTACAGTTCATATACCTGAGCTATTCTTTCCATTTTAAAAAAAAATCAGTTTCCCTCTCTTTTTTTACACTGTCTTAGCTTGCCTTGCTGTGTAATGTGTTGTATGTGAGGAAGTCGTTCCTATTTAAATTTGATTAGATTTCTGTTGCAAAGATACACAGTAAATTTCTCAGTTTGTGTTTGCTTGTGCTTCTTGATGCTGTATGTTCTTGGATTATTATTTTTTTCTGTGTTAACAAATTTACATAGTCTTATTTTATGTCTCAGAAATATAAGTTATATATTTGGAGCTTGTTAAAAATTCTTCTTTTTAAGTAAATTGAGTCAATTTATATTTAATGAGATTAATAATATTTTGGATTCAGGGATTATTTTTCCCCTGTTAACGCCGCAGCTATGCCAAGTTTCTCCTTTTTTTCATCTCTGTAACCAGTCTGAACACTGGAACATTTTTGTCCATTGAATCTTTCATATAAGGGGGAAGCCTCTGTAATTGTTTCAACAATTGCTTCCTTTCCCTTTTTCTTCGTAAGTAGTAAAAATATTTCCTACATGCTTTGTTTTCTTATACTGCTTCAATCTCATAATTCTTTGAGTCACAAGTCTTCATAGAAGCAGTTAGTTAAAACCTGCAACTTGTCCCTTTTAACAAGTGGTGTTAATAATTCAAATCATATCCAACTGCTATATGAGCTGAATGGAATCTACTTTCCGTTCCAGAGCTCATCTTTACTGAAGTTTTTCTTGTATAAGAGAAGTGTTGCTTGTTGCTACAATCCTCCCTCTTTTCTCTCCACTTCAGCGTGAGAGCTGTAAGGAAAAGTTAACAAAATTGTTATAATTATAAAATCCAGTGCTGGAAAGTAGTTGCGATGGTAAGAACCAGTGCAGAGGAATGATGAAAAAGAATTAGGGTAATAATCCATTGGTTAGTTCTTTTGGAATTTCTTTACGTCCTTCCACTAGAAGAAAAAGGAGGAGAGAGGTTAGCAGCATCGGTAGTCAATTTTGAAAAACCTCATCGGTGTGGTGCCACATGATGAAAATGTGGCCTGTGGGGTTCAAGAATCCTTCAGCCATGGTTAGCTTAGCTTAACTTAATTCCACCCCTTTAATGCATAGCAGTTAATACAGTTACCACAAATTTCAGAGCAGGAGACAGGAGAAAATCTTCTGGCAACAAACTGCTGCCCACCCACTCCCAGTCCCAAGACTGAGAAAATGGAATGGTAACTGGATTGACAGAGTGAAGTCATGAAACACGACTTGTTTCCTGTTACCCAATTCCCTGTTAGAGTTCTCTAAACTAGTATTTCTCAACCTCAGAAACTTTAAGAAGTGTAAATTTCAATTCCCAGAATTCCCCAGCCAGGAATTTGGGGTTGTTGTAAAATTGAACTGCTGTTTCCTCAATTTCTGGGCCGAGGGCATGCACTATGGGTAAAGTGGTACTGACAGCAGAAGCAGCAGCGAGTTTAGAATTCCAATCTAGAAATGATATCTTGGCTGTCTAAGATGGGTAGAGTGGATTCCTGTCCAATTATATTTTCTTTTTCTCTTGCCCTATTTGCAGAGCTGATGACTCAGGTTCTATAAGTTCCAGAATTGGCTCCCTAATAGAGTTCTTCAGCAGAACTGCCAATTGCTGCAGTCACTCTCAAAACAAGAAGTGGGGTGAGAGGACCGGAATAAAAACATTGCAGGAAAATTGCCTAGAGAGTTCTTGATGGTTGATTGAGAGGGAGGTTGATATGCTATCTGATCTGGTTGTGAGAGTGAGAGAGAGAGAGAGAGAACAATGCTTTATTACTTAGAAAGCATGTCTATTTTAAAAAAAATATATACATTGGATATATAAATTTATATGTTGTTGCCCCAGATGATGAATATGAAGGGTGCATGGAAGCACACACAGAAAAAAATCTAGTGCTTAGAATTGATCAGGAGAGGTAAATTTGAAAAACTATTTTGTGTGACAGTTAAAAAAAAAGAGACAGGATTATAGGTAGAAGTATAACATTAGACTGTAAAAACAGTCTAGTGCGCGTTTACTTTGAAATAAGCCCCATTGAGTTTAATGAATGTGCCATCTGGGGAAAGCAAATGCAGTTGGAGATTAATTGCTACTGATTGCAAACACCTTAAAAATACGAAGTGGGTGCTTGACAGAACTCTCAATTGCATGGAGTTCAGGAAGAGGCTATAGGTTTGTAGTCTGAGAATCTCTACTTTCTCTGTTTTGACACAGTAAGATGATTGTATGTACTCGGTCGGGGCCAAAAACTGACATTTGTTAGGGACGTGGATCTGAAATATGTCACGCAAATTCTATTCCATTACTTAAATTTACTTTTGTAATTCTGAATCTCTGAAGATTTGGAAAGTCTCAGCAAAGGGAATATGGGCCGCTGGAAGCATTTGTATACAATTAGATGTGCTCTAAACCAAAAAGAAACCTCTAGATCTGCCATGTATACAGTAGATGGAAGCCCATCTGTGCACGCTTGCTTAATATTTGTAGTTTCTCCTGCCTTTTTTTGATGATGGAAACGAGAAATTCTGCAGGGCACTCTTGTTTTGTAGCTCTTGGGAAATATTGGTCCTCAGATTGGAAACTTCTTTTTGTTGAAAGAAGAAAAGACTGAATTGATTATTTATGCATTGGGGAATTAAAAAAGGGTCAGAGAAGAAAAGGAAAGAATAAGATGGCAGTTAATATAAACCATAATTCTATGTTGTTGCATTTCATTTTTTCTTTTTTTAAAATTTTTTAATGCATCTATTGTATTGGAAAAATTCTATTTTTTTAAAAAAAAATGTTAGTGTTTAAAAATGCAGCTCTGCTGTTTCTTCCAGATGGATCCCGAAATTTCCACAAGTACTTCCTTTTGTTCCACTTATTTTTATCACCTTAAGAGGCTAGAATCTGAATTTTTAGAATTGGGGGGGGGGGGGGGGTTGTGGAGTTGACAGCCAGCTTTTTCTCTAGAGTGCTATATTTGTTTTCAGTACAGTTCCAGTATAGCAAGCCAAACCCAAATAGCAAAAGAAGTAAATAAAATAAAAATGTACTACCCTTAAGAGTAGTAGCCTGTAGCTAAAAAAAGACCAAAGAGAATCAGCCTATAGCTCTGTTGACAACACACGATCTGTATCTGTTGACAAACACAATCCCATTACCAACTGAATGCCTTGCGATTCCCCCAGATGAATCCCTCTTAACACTCTGTAGAGTAGATTGGATTTGAGTTCCAGCTCCAGGAAGACAATAAAATCACTACAAGGCCCTTCGAATAAGCTTGTCCTCAGGGCAAAACAAAAACTCTTCCCTCACAAAGGATTCCCATATTTTGAGAGGGAAATGAGATTGAAATGAGGCAAAATTCAGAATGCCCCTTTCTAACACCAGTGTTGTTTGTGCTAAAGGGAACATAGTTTTTTTGTTTGTTTATTTGCACATTTTAAAAATAGCCTTGAGATTGCTGACATTAAGTCCTAATCAATATTTATAACTCAACCACACACCACGCCCCCATATCTTTTTGCAGTTCTTTCAGGTGAATTAGGGAGACACTTGGAAATTATAGGACAGAGCAAGGCAGATGAAGTAGCAAACTTCATTTTTCCCCCCACACCTTTCCTTTTAATAAAAGGAAGATTGGCAGAAACAAGGTAGCAAGCTGTTTAGTGGTAGTGGGGCCTCCCGAAATGAAGGTTGCATGCAAACGTATAAATAAACACTGTTGGCATCTTGGAAACTAAGCAACTACAAATGTGTAGGCACAACTCCATGTTTTAGGCCATTTTCTCCTTCTACAGAGCTACCACCAGACAGGAGCAGCCTGGGTGTTGAATGCTGCCACAACCTAACACCTACACTTACCAAGCCTCTAGAAAACAATTGAAACAACTAGTGATAGTGGTTAGGCAACTGATTGATGATACGTCATCAAATCAGTATCAACTCTTAGCAGCCACATAAATCTTCTCCATGACAGTCTGTTCCTAACCTTTCAGGTCTTTCAATAATGTGCCCATTGCCACTGTAATTTGAGTCCATTCACATTGTTGCAGGTCACCTTCACTTTCCTTACACCTTTCCCAGCATTAGATGCTGTTCCTAAGAGCTAGGTCTTCACATAATATACCCAAAGTAGGATAATTTGAGCCTGGTCATTTGTGCTCAAGTGAGAACTCTGAGTTGATTTGTTCAATGATCTGTTTGTTTTCTTTGCTGTCTGCAGTGTTCTCAGAAGTCTTCTCTCTAACACCAAACTTCAAAAACACCAGTATTCTTCCTATTCTGGAAAAATTCTTATTTTTCAAAATCCAACTTCTGCTTCCCTAGAGTATCACAGGGAATACTAAGGTTTGCATGATTCTAATCTTTGTAGAGATAGCTACGTACAACATTTCAATATTTTTTCCAAGACTTTCATGGCTGCTCTACCAAGTACTAGCCTGCGGTGTATTTCTTGACTGCTTGCTCCTTTACTGGTTGATCCTAAAAGGTGGAAGCTATCCACCGCTTCAATATCTTGATTGCCAATTCTAAGGTGACTATCTCCATGTTCAGGCAACTGAATTACTGATTTAATTCCCCTGAATTAGAAATTACTCTGCCCTTGCCACAGTTTAATTCTGTAATATTTGATTTCCATAGAAACCAGCTCAGGTAATACGTAAACCTGCTACCGGTCCTGTGAAAAGCGTGACAGCCAAGAATGCAGGGCTCACATCAAGCAAGCCTCAGCCAGCGGGGAAAGGGGGGACAACCTCAACAAAAGCGGGAACTGTCCCTGTTCCAAAAGCCTCCGAGAGCTCAGAGAGCAGCAGCTCTGATTCTTCAGATAGCAAAGAAGCTGAGAAGCCAGCAAAGCAGGTAAAAGGACAGGTCATTCTTGCATAAAAGAAGCCACTCTTCCAGAAGGTTGTTCTCGGGGTGGATAAGATACTACAAGTGAAGCCACACGGGTCAGGCTAATCTTATAGGTTCTCTTATTGGAACCAGGACAGGTATCAACAACTTGACATTGGAGAAGTTGGCAATCTAGTGAGGTGTGTGTGTGTGTAAATTTTGGAATGGCTAATTGCATTAAAGATAAAACAGTTTTATCTTCAAGGATATTTTGTGTATGTATTGAACTTCTGTGAAACAGTCAGCAATTGAAACTGGGGCATCCTGAGCAGATTTGCATAGTCTATGATTGATAGCAATTCAGTATTGGTTTTGTTTCAGACACAGATGTCTGTTGTTTCTGAGAAAATACATATTTTAAAATGCATTTTCTGTTGTTTTTGTGGGGGGGGG
>JANHFL010002314.1:68073-91173 GCA_032468155.1 Oxyrhabdium leporinum
GAAAGAGAAAGAAAAAGAGAGAGCACACATTCTTCTGCTTTGTGACTTCCAGTGCTTTCTCTTCTTTTTCCGTCTAACTTCTGGGCTCTACAGCATGAAAAGCTCATCAACCACCAGGCTCAATAAGTTAGCAGGTAATCCTCGACTTACGAAAAGGAGAGCACGTGACCCCAGGACACTGCGATTGCAGTGTCAATTGCCAAATGTCTGAATTCGGATCACAGGACCGTGAGGATGCTACAACAGTTGTAGGTGTGAAAACTCGTCATCAGTCATTTTTTTCAGTGCCATTGTAACTTTGGTCACTAAATGAATTGTTGTAAATCAAGGACTACCTGTATTGTGTACGTTTTGCCCATTGCCTCTTCTTTGTAGAAAGGCAAGGAGTTTCAGATACAAAGGATTCCCAAGTCAAGCATTCTGTAGTAATCTAAGGAGATTCTTCATCATCCAGGTGATGGTTGTCCCAAAGTTACTTTTTCAAGAGGCAACTGGACTTTCTGGTGTGTTTTTTTTAAAGGCGTCTTAAAAGAAAAACCAGAAAGTCCAGGTTGCCTCTTGAAAAAGCACCTATGGGACATCCTGTAGTAGCCAAACAATCAGTACTGCATAAATCGCTTGTTCCCAATTAATTTGTGTTAATTGATCCAGAAAGACACTACCACCCACCCACCCCCAAACGATGTCCAAAGTGTTGAAAACGGTCCCTTCAATGGGCGACAGTGAGCCCTGGCAAAGAAGAAAGGATGACAAGAAAAAACAGGGGCTTGGCCACTGTTTCCACTTTATGATCCTTCTTGTTCTCTTGCTCATTGGAATCAGCCCTAATCCGCTACTGACATGGAGAATCACTCTTGATAAATGTGGGCACTAGGCTTAGTTTACACATTATAAGCAACTTAGTTTCAGCAGTTTAATGAAGTGCCCTAATATGTAAGATCATCTAGACAGGACTGCAACAGTTCTGTACGTTTGAACTGGATCACCACTTCCTTCTTCTACGTGTATTTACATGCTTTCACACTGCTAGGTGGGCAGGAGCCCGGGCAAGTAAGGAGAACTCACCCTGTTGTGCGACTTTCGGGTCTCAAATCCAAGCTGTCAGCTTTCCAGCTGACAAGCTCAGTGTCTTTAACCAACGAGCCACCGCGCTCTCCCTATTCTTCCTCTATGAACCGTGATCATACGCACTTAATACATTACAGTTTGCCCTGATGTGCCCACTCTGTGCACTTCCTTGACTCATCATTCAATATTGCTGGTTGGATGCACTTCAACCAAAGGCATCTTCCTGCAATTGGCTTTCTTCATTACTATAATGCTACTTACGGGTAATCCTCAATTTACAAGCACGGCTGAGCCCAAAATTTCTGTTGCTAGGCAAGGCAGTTGTCAAGTCAATTGTGCCTCATTCTAGAACTTTTTTGTCACAGTTAAGTGAATCGCTGCAGTTGTTAAGTAAATCACATGGTCGTTAAGTGAATCTGGCTTTTCCCATTGACTTTGCTTGTTAGAAACCAGCTGAGAAGGTTACCAATTATGATCACACAACCCCCCAGCACAGTGCAATTGTCATAAACACAGGCTAGTTGCCAAGGGCCCAAATTTTGACCATGGGGACGCTGCAAACGATTGTACTTGTAAAAAACGACCATGTCGCTTTCCTTAGTGCTGTTGTAACTTCAAATGGTCACTAAACGAATGGTGGTAAGTCAAGGACTACATGTGCTGTATGGTACTGATGCTAAATTATGAACGAAGCAAAGCTGCAAAGAATGTGATGGGGTGGGAGACAAACCTTATTCTATCTTGACCCTTCCGCATTTACCTCAGTATTTAACTTTCCTCGCAAAGCTTGATAACATCACAACACTTGGAACTGCCTTCTAGAATATCGCTGCTGTTCCTACTCATTTCCTACACCTCTTTAGGATGGTAAGCACAAGTACAATATGACACTTTGATCTGCTCTGAGTTGAATGGATTCATCCTTTGCTTCCAAGAACGTCATGCTTAAAAGTGGTTTGTTTCCTACAAGTCTAGCATACCATACCCTTTTCTTCGGGATTCTGTTTTTGGGCCATTTGGAAGATCAGCCACTTGTGCATCCAAGTTTCAAACTCCTGCAAAAAGACCAGATATCGTTACTTAATTATATTAAATTAAGGCCACTATTGTTCTACCCCTCCTTGTTAACCCCTTGGAGAATAATCCGTATCTCCTAAAGAGGGCTGTTGAAGACCCATAGGAAGATGCAGATGTTTCTTAGGTAAGTAGAGAGGAAGGTAGAAAAGCAGAGGATTTCTGGTAGGACTAGACTTGGAAATCAGAATAGGGCAGTCCAAGGTCTTGATAAGAAAAGGGGAGAATCACAGAAGAGGGATGAGGGTTCAGGAAAGAAAATCAGTAGCATCCAAGGAGGAGGAGCAGGTCTCTAGAAAGGACAGAGATTTACCTTCCAGTCATTGTAAGCCATGTGGATCTTCAGGTGTCCCATATTTTCCTGGAAGTTTCTTTTTAATTCAGGAAAAGTTCTGGTTGGGTTTTCACGCTAAAGAAAAAGACACATTTACAGTACAGATACAAGAAGGGCCAGGTTCATATACTGATTGTTCTTTTCTTTTCATTTTGTCTTATTATGTGGTTGAGTTTCTGCAGCTTGGTCAAGAAACTATGTTTAATACATGGTTTAGGGTTATGCATGAATCCACATGTTATGCCAAACTATAATTTGTTTAACCACGGCATATTGAAACAACTGATGTCAGTTTTACGCAACATGGTGTTTTTTCTAGTTCAAATGAAGAGATTTGTGTGACAAACTTTGTATGTTGTATGAACCAGGTTGAAGACTAGGCTTAGTTTACACGTTATGAGCAATTTAGTTTCAGCAGTTTAATGAAGTGCCCTAATATGTAAGATCATCTAGACGGGACTGCAACAGTTCTGTACGTTTGAACTGGATCACCACTTCATTCTTCTGAATGATAATTTAAAATAGAAAAGGAGTTGATGGGATAGGAGTTGCTGGCTTCCCTAACCCATAGTTTTTCTCCCTCCAATTTCCTTCCAAAGTTCTCTTCCTTGTAAAGAATAAGAAAGCTGACCTTGATGGAGATATGCAGCTGTTACGTAAACAAAAGAAGCTGAAACATTTTTAAGTCCAGAAACAGATGACATTAGAAAGTGGCTTAGGCAGAGACTTCCTTAATTCATTAATTTTTTTAGTGCCATTTCAGACTGTTGCAAGAGACTGTTATCTAACCTCAGAGCAGATTTAACCTTCCTATCTAAAGGAAGGCTAAAGCTACTGTAAAGTTTATTTCCTGGTCTACTTAATGGCACTAACAATCTGTCTCAGTAGGATTCCAACTCTGAATGTAATTCTCATCACGAGAAAAGCAGATAGGCCAAAGAGGTTTTAAAAATATCGATTTCACTCATCTAGCACAACTAACATTGAATATATGTGAATACTTAGGCTGGGGAATGGCGCTAAAGCACACAAATCAAGCAAAAAAGGAACTTGAAATAAAAAAATACAGCTCTCTTTGCACAGTTAAAGTGAAAGCATTTAGCAAGAGGCCAGGGTCCAAAGCAGTTACACGCTTGACTGTGAAAAACCAGCACAGAATTACAGCTTGTGCTTTGTTGCTTGAAGAAAAAAAACTGCTAATCAACTTATCAGGTGCAAACTGGTGCACCAAAAGTTCCTCTTTGATATGCTCTGCTTTCATCGGCAACTTCCTTAAATCTTGGCAGAAACTACTGCTAGGTTCTGTAAGATTCACTAAAGAAGACCCTTTCCATTCCTTTTTTTTTTTTGTTTGGACTTTCAGTTCCTCCACGGATTGTATGTATCTGCAGTCAGGATCATTGCTGATTCTCATGTCTGGGAAAAAAATCATCAGTCAGCTTCGCTGCTTGAAAAGCAAAGTAGATTAATGAGATTTATAAAAGTAGTGAAGTCTCAGATCTGATTCTAACAAGGGAGAAGGGCAAATATTCTGTGAAAAATAGCTTAATGGCTGAGTTTAGATGCCAATCTGAATGAGCTGTCATTTAACTTTCTTTCTAATATCCCATTTCTCCCACTTGCTCTCTGTCCTCACCATTTTTCTCCCTGTCTTTTCTTCCTCTTTCTGTGGTAGGCTAGGACATACACTCTTTCTAGGGATTAGAATAGTTTTCTTACAAAATCTTTCCCAATTAAGCTAGGGCAGGGGTGTCAAACTCACGGCGTCACACTGAATGCAGATTTGGTGGAGTATCCACAATGAGGACAAAATGCTTTGTCACAAACGCAAAAGTAACAAGACGAGACCCCTTACCAAGAGCAGGCGTTTGACTTGATCCTCGGTGCTATTAGTCAGTTTATTTTCCATCTGCAAAAACTGTAGAAAAGAAAATAGGGATTTATAGCAGGAAAGGAGAAAATTAGAAGGAGCTCCCATGTCTCTGGAATTATAGTAGGCAGTGGCAGGAGGGGTTGTCTATTCTTGTGATCATAAGGAGGGAGGGACTGAGATAATTTAAACATAATGGTGCCTCACTTTGTATGTATCAATGCTCAATATACTTTGTGGGTAAACTTCTAAACAATTCTAAATTGTGTGCAACCATGATCCATGAAAGTTTGTGCAAAAATAAATGTGTTGCCTTGAGAGCACTACATAACCCTTGGTTGAAGTGCTGTGAAAGGTGAACTTTTAAAACTAATCACTTTTTCAGAAGTTACAGAACTGCCCACTGAAATAGTTCAAGAGGAACTATTGGGAATCCAACACAGATAGACAACAATAAGGGAACAGTGGAAGGAAACAGTGGCCTTCACTGTCTGTCCTATTTACCTCCGGTTCATTCAGGGCCAAAGGCATCACATTAGCTATTGCCATCTTTGGGCCTGATCTTTGGACATCTGTGGGAAGAAAGAGAGTTGTAAAATACATACAGAAAGGGATAAACAAAAGAGCATTCACAAGTGCCTTCTACCCTTATAGTTGTGTCAAACCAGGGACATAAGAATTTGAGTCCTTGGTTATAATCCAGACAAATCTCTGAAGCATGACAAGGGCATGTTTACCTTTGTGCATGTGTGAGTGTGCCCAATATAAATTTTGGCTAGCTTTCTTTGAGTCGGAAACCCTAGCCTTCATACTCAGCCACAAATTACTTTCAGAAATCCCTTTTCCTACCGGATGGCTTTTTCCTAGCAGGATTAAATAAAGTGATCACGACGAGTCTGTGCAACTTACAAACAAGATGTCACAAGTAAACCTTGTCTAAGGGCCATCTATCATCTTTGTGCTCTGCAGCTGAAAGTGAAAGGAAGGGAGGGGTAGCTGACTAACTTTTAGAGATGCTGCCGGTCAGGGAGTCCAGTTTCAGTTGCTGGGTATTCTTGGTCAGTTTGGTGATCTGGTTGTCATGCTGATACACAAAGTAGACGGTCACAGCCTGGCCAGCGAGAAGCAAGACCCCCAGGAGAGAAAAGACAGTGTAGGCAGTCCCACGGCTGCAAGAATTTCTGCCAAATATAATTGGTGTATGTCAGTACTCACCCAGGCATCCTAATGTCTCTCCCTCCCTCTCTAACCTGAGGTCCTATACCAAAACATCTGCATTTAAGTGGCGACGAAAGCACATCCGCAGGGTTCTGCTAGAGATACACGTTGCTTAGACGTTGCTTCTATTTATAATGCAGACCTCTTCCTGGTGCAGTATTTACCAAGTTAGCTGAGATAGCAGGAAGACTCTGTGATCCACCCCCTTGTGAGTTTGTTAAAATTAGACAGAACTATAGAGAAAGAGCAAATGAAGTCACTACAGGTAGTTCTTGACTTACAGCAGTTCATTTAGTGAACGTTCAAAGTTACAAAAACTGACTTGCGACCGTTTTTCACACTTGCCACCATTGCAGCATCGCCATGGTCATGTGATCAAAATTCAGGAGCTTGACAGCTGGCTCATATTTATGATGGTTGCAGTGTCCTAGGATCATGCGATCCCCTTTTTCGACCTTGTGACAAGCATAAGATATTTGATTTCCTTATCGGTAGGCCCCAGTTTGTGCGAGTTGGAAGAAAAGTTTCCAGTTCCATCTTCTTGAATATGGGTCCCCCACCAGGCGGTGTCTTGAGTTCGTTACTGTTCACCTTTATGACCTATGACTGCTGTGCCAAATCTGCTACAAATCATATTGTGAAGTATGCGGATGACATGGCAGTGGTGGGTCTTATCTGGGACAACAATGAAGATGCTTATAGGGAGGAGGTAAAGGCTTTGGTGGACTGGTACAATAAAAAATGACCTGGCTTGAATGTTAATAAAACAAAGGAGATTTTTGTTGAATTTAGGAAGAGCTGGTATAGTCATACTCCAGTTTATATCAAGGCTGCAGCTGTGGAGGTGGCCAACGGTATTAAAAATCTGGGGGTACTGATGACTAACAATCTGACTTGGTCTCCCCACTTGTCATCCTTAGTGAAGCGTACAAACCAGCGTTTGCATTTCCTGTGATGTGCCGAAATGTCCTAAGAGAGAACATCTTTCTCCTTCTGTCCTGGCCACATTTTACAGGGGTATGATCAGTGCTGGGATTCAACCAGTTCACACCACTTTGGCTGAACCAGTTGCTAAATTGCTGGCTGGCCCCACCCCTCCCTGCCCCTTCCAGGAGTCCCCATGTGCCCATTTTGGCTGCCAGGTAAATGCAGGGAAGCCTACTAGGCCCAAAACGGGTCACTGCCCATTTTTACTCCCAGGAGGCTGCAGGGAGGCCTACTAGGCCCAAAACAGGGCATGGGGGGTTGCAGGGCGGTACCCTGCGGCCCATTTTTGCTCCCAGGACGCTGCAGGGAGGCCTACTAGGCACAAAATGGGGCAAGGTTGCAGGGAGGCCTATTAGGCCCAAAACAGGGCAGGGGTGGTGGTGCGGCCCTCCCCCGCAGCTTGTTTTTGCTCCCAGGAGGCTACAGGGAGGCCTACTAGGCCCAAAATGGGCTGGGGGGGGGTCGTCCCCCCCATGGCTCATTTTTGCTCCCAGGGGGCTGCAGGAGGCTGAGTGCTGCCTGTCACACCCCATGGCCATGCCCACCCAGACAGTCATTAGGGCAGAGAACTGGTTGCTAAATTATTTGAATCCCACCACTGGGCACGATTGAGAGTGTTTTAACAAACTGCAAGGGTGGCTGCAGTGCCTCAGATAGAAAGTCCATACAGAGAGTGGTAAGGACAACCAAGATGATTATAGGAAGCTTACTTCCTGTTATTCAGGATACTGCTTATAAGAGCTATGTGCTTAGAGCTCAAAGCACTGAGAGATCACACACACACACACTTCAGGGTCTGTTTCTGTTGCTCCCCTCTGGCAGGAGTTTTTGAAGTATTTCTAACAGGGCTACTACTGTAGATTCTGTAACAGCTTTGTTCCTTATTCCGTCTGTCTTATAAATTCTCAGGATTCCTTTTTTTTGCTATGTATATGTACACATTCAAACTAGACTTTGATGTTTTTCTGTGTCGTGTGTGTGTGTGTGTGTGTGTGTGTGTGTGTGTGTGTGTGTGTGTAATGGTTATCTTTTGAGAGGTCAATGCAACAAAATTTCATTTTAATGTATGCTGGTTAGTGTACATTTAAAGTTCTGTTCTGTTCTGTTCTGTTCTATCATGGGATCCCCTTTTGCAACCTTGTGACAAGCAAAGTCGATGGGGAAGCCAGATTCACTTAACAGCCATATCACTAATTTAACAATTGCAGGGATTCACTTAACAACTGTGGCAAGAAAGATCGTAAAATGGGGCAAAATTCACTTAACAAATGGCTCACTTAGCAACAGAAATTTTGGGTTCAATTCTGGTTGTAAGTCGAGAACTACCTGTATTTTTTTCCTTACACCAAAGGATTAATTTCCCTCATGGAAATCCCTCCCTTCCCTCCCTTTGGAAGTTGCCAAACTTAGCATAGCATAGAGGCATTTAAGTAAATACTATACCACTACCGTCCTGAACAAACATTGCAAGATAAAGGTGTGGTTTTATATATACGGTATATATAAAACACAGACCAAAATGGATACAGTGGAATAGACTTCAGATTTAAAAGAAAAACATACATGGCCAAGTCCCCTACCAAATTATAGAAAATCCCTATCTTCCCCAACCTGTATCTTAACTCTCCCATAGCTCACAAAATAACCTAGTCCAAAAACAAAATTGGGAAATTCCCAAGAGACCTTTATATGATTCATTAATTTGGATTTGTTGCTTGCAAAATAGAAGTTGAAAGTGAAAGCAAAGAAATGTTTGCCGGCACAACATAGAGTATAACAAATCAAGGTTTTTGCTCTGGCTACTTCTCTTGTACGTTTGCACTTTATGACTGCTCCAGGGAGGTCCAGGATTAAAAAAAAAGAATCAAGATGTGCGACATGTAAAAAACAGGTGGAGTTTTGAACAATCAGTATACATATATTCACTGATTATAGAGGCAACTATAGGCTACAGAAGGAGGACTTTTGGAATGAAAAGTCACAGGTTTTTTTAAAAAAAGACGGAATTGTTGGACAACAGTATCCTAGAAGAGCCTTTTCCACATGTCAAGTTTTATATGCAGGTAATTTTTTAAAAAAGCAACCAAGAAGAACTTTCGGTCTGAGGTTTCCTTCAACTGTATATAGAACTAGCAGGTTAGTTTAACCTTGTAAAATATTATTATGTCTGCTTGCTGCGAGGGTGGTCATGTTGTCTCCAGACAATTCTAGAAAAGAGGCTAAGAAATACTTGAAATACATGTGACAGACATGATAACTAGGGGAGAGTGTCCTTCTGGCAAGTTAAAGAATTCCACTTATGATTCAAATAATTATCAGAAAACCACACTGATTGTTCAATATTTATTTCCGTCAATATCAGTCAGTTTTTAAAGACGAAAACATCCTCAGCTAACTACATTCCCAGTGACTGCATACTTGGTAACATTACAGATGTGGTTCGCTTTCTTCTAGAATGTTCTTTCAACTTCCTAATCTAGAAATACCAGTTGGTTCTCCCCCACCTAAGTACTACCCAGGACAGACGCTCCTTCTGAGATCTTCTGAGATCACATAGTGTTAGATAGATATTGCCGTTCACTGAGTGTCCTGATATACTCTGGTTGGTCTTCCATTTTAAATTAAGTTAGAGTGAATTCAAAAGCAGAATATACTGTGGCGTGTTGCCTTGGGGGAAAAAAACTGTAGAGAGTTTAGCATTTTACCTACAACTTACACCAGTATGCACTCAGTGCGAGTTAGAAAATGTGCTTATAACTGAAGTATAGATGAGAACACATTTCACCCTAGCAACAGCTAATCTGGAATCTATTAAATGTTTGGCTTTGATTATTGGCTTGTCTTATAGAGTCTGTGGCCAGCTTTACAGCGGTATAATTCCCTAAAAATGGTCTCTTTTATTAAGAATTATTTTTTACCATGTAAAACTTTATAGCATCTGAGGACATAATGTACAACTTTTGGCACAGTAAAAAAATGAAAATGTGGTATGGGAATATGAGAACTCAGCTTTGCATTTATGCTGATTTATGAAGCTTTGAACATTTTACAGAACTGCTATGAAAGTAATACAGTAGATTTTTAGCTTTTCTTAAAGAAGTGGTAAGATGCCTATGTAATGAAGTTTGGGGAACAATGGTAAAGCAATATTGTCTTTTTTTTTAATGTACAAAGTAGTTCTATTGGGAAGAATAAATGATGAAAAGCAAAGGGCAATTGGTGCCTACAAATATGTTTTTTAAACGAGACATTTAATGTTTAGTGAACATTTTTTACTGCTTAGAAAGGAAGGAAAAGGAGAGGGAGAGAAGACTGAGTTATATTTCCAAAGCACCATTGTAAAACAAAACTGAAAATGGTGAAGTACCGGAGAAAATGTATAATTCTTTGCCGGTGATTAAAAGAATAGCTACAGTACTTAATTGGTTTTAGCATATAAGTTAATATATTGTTAAACTGATGACACATACTGTGGCTTCCTTATAACCTGACTGGTTTTCTTAACCACCAAGCACCGTGTCTCAACTTTTGGGTGAGATTGAGAGATTTGTCCTAGATTGACTGTGCTAATGAAGCAAGCCCAGCATGAAAAGATCCAAGGTTAAGAAATATACCTATACTTGAACAAGGTTTATAAGTGCTAAGCCAAAATATGGTTGGTTTGTGACTTAGCAAATAGTGTGAACCCAGCCATTGTGATTTATAAAACCTAGTTTATGATGTGGCATGAGTATAAAGCCAAGTATAGGTTATTCAATAAATCATAGTTGGAGACAAAAATAAGAATAATCTAAGCAATATAATCCCACCCGTGTTTATTCACACAACCCCATGGATACAAATGGGCTTATTTCCATGTAAATTTTCATAACGCTACAGCTCCAGTGCTTCCCACGATTCCTGTTCTTCTGTTTTGAAAATCCATGTAACCCAGACTGTGACTTTTGCCACCAGATTTCCTCCATTTGGAACAGGCTATCTCCCATTTAGCACAACCAATGGCATATAGGATGGGATGCTGGGAATTGTAAACCAACCCAGGTGGAGGGCATCGTGCATGAAAAACTGCTATTAGACTTTGGCCAATGCACTGAGGGTCTACTTAAATGCTTGCCTTAATCCCTTCTTATATCAGCATAGATTATTCTAGACACATTGGGGGTTTTGCAGAAGGATACCCCCCCCCAATTACTACCTTTCTCACCTACATCAAATGTCCCCCATTTTTTCAATATGATCAATCTTGGAAACTCAGCCCAAGGAAATAAAGGAGTGCTGGCTACAAATACCTTGCTTGTCCTGTAGTACCAGTTGGTGGGATAAGAATATGGTCATCCTCCATGGTCTTTATTAACCTCAGAAGCTGAGTTCTGGCAATGTGGTTGATGGATGGGAAATGTGAATTTTTAAAAATTTGCTGGGCTTTTCAAGTGTTTCTTGAAAGGCAAATGAAGGAAGTGAAAGTAGATAGCTGGAAATTCCCTTCAATAGTCTGCCCACGTTATTATCATGAAGGAATCTAATTGGGCATTTTTATTGTAGATTTAATTTTGAAGAGATGTCATTGGATACTCCAATGACATCATCTGTTGGCAGGCAACCTGTGGCTCTTCTTTGCTTCATTCAACTGTTAGTGCTCAGTAGCTTTCTCAAACCTGTCTTTATCATAGTTAATGATTTTGTAGCTATTTCATTAAAGAATAAAATGCTACTGGGAACAAAGCATTGTGAAGTGTTAGGAACTCTGTACAGATACATAGACATTCCTTTAACTTCAGGTCGAATAACAGCCTGAATTGATTGTAGTTCACGTTCAATTCACACAGCTTTTGTTCATGTTGATGTTGCCTCTCAATTCCAACTATTTTGACTCTCTCCATACTCAAAATGGTGTCACTTCCTGAGAATACTTTTGTGTATGTTTTAATAAGTGCCAACTGACAGGAAGCTAGCATCTAGTTCAGGATCCATTCCATCCCTCAAGGAGAAAGGTTTTGTAGGTAAAATTCTCACAGAAACTTCAACCCCAGAACAGGATGTGGAATACTGAATTTTGGAGAGTCTTATCCTCAACTAGTCCTTCTTGGGAAATGATTGAGGGCAGTTTCAAGTTTAGCTTGCATCTAACAAATTCCTAGTCAATTCTTATATTCAGATTAGAGCAAGAATTCACCACTCAGTTCAAGATCTGTCTCGGTACCTGTATCATTTTACTATTTATTAAGTATCAGGAAATATCAAAACATTAACTGGTAAAAACAATTAAAGGGCAGGCAAAAGAAGGAAAAAAAGACATTAACAGGCAATAATTTACATTATCGACAGTATTATCTATCAAAAGGTCCACTCCAAAGAATGTTTCAGAGCCTCTGAATCAATACATTCAGCAATTAGCAAAGACATCCAAAGGGAGTCATTTTTGGTTGTTTCAGCTATAATCCTTTTTTGTAAGTAATGGCAAAGGAATAGAGATGGGAAGTAGAATGTTAGCTGATAGCTCCTCTATTCTATGTTGTGGAAATAACTGTTTTTTGGATAGGGATAATACAGTATTTCTCAATTTGAGAGTAAGAAACATTGGAATTATGTATCCAACAGTTCTTATAGGCACCTTAGCAGTGCTAAAACAAATAGCAGTATGGCTGTTATCTCATTCATTTTAAAATAAAGATCAGAGGCCCAGTTTTAATTTAGTCATTTTATCCAGTGGCTTATATTAGGCAGAAATTTAAATTTAGGCTAGAATTTGTAGTAGACTAAAATACAAAGAGATGATCTGAGAATCTGGAGAGTTTCCTAATCTGTAGTATCACAGTACAAAATAAAATCCGGCATCATGAGTAGACTTAGCTGGTCAATTGTGCTTTCCACTCATCTTCTTTCCTTTGAAGCCCTTTTTAATCTAAGATCTACTTGAGAGGAGTCCTAATCCTCAGGAGCAGAGTTTAAATATTCAAATCGTGATTTCAATAAATATAGACTTTTGACTATATTTTCCCAACCAGCCATTTATATGCTTTCTTTAATATTGATAGGGAATACTTTCCCAATGGCTACCTGATTAGCACATTCAGTTGAGAGATGAGACCAGACCAGGAATATTTCCTTCCTAAAAGTATCAGAAAATCAGCTGGTCACTGGGAAAGACAGGGCAAAGGAGACAGGTGCATGCTCCCATGGTTTAGTGCACACATTATGTGGCTATCATACAACATCACAGCAAGTTACTCAGTCCTTTGTGGCCAGATTTTCCACCAATGCTCAACAGCCTTAAGGAAGACCTGGAACTGATGGGCTGCTTCTGAGCAAAATGGGTTTATTTGTTTGTTTATTGGAACTTGTCAAACAAAAACGAGAACAAAAATAAGAGAATAAAAATACAATGACAGAGACGATAGGCACGTTAGTACACTTATGCATGCCCCCTCTAATGGCCACTTAAGTATGAAGTAAGGTCCACGGAAGTCAGTTTGTGACTGAAACTGTGAAAATTTGTAGCTAAGACAACTGAATCAGGTGGGGCATTCCAGAATTTGACAACTCTATTACAGAAATCATATTTTTACAGTCAAGTTTAAGAGTAACTTTTCACAGTTCAGAAGATAAACTTCACAAATGTGGGCGTCTTCCATTCAGACCTTAAAAAGGTGTGTCTCCAAATCAAATATACTTGCTGATGCTCCAAGGAAATACTCATATAGTTTAGATTTATGGGTCCCAGTATCATTACTGAGACTGTTTCTGGTTCTCTTCTTGCCTTTGGGTGGCATTTTTAGGTCAAAGGATTGAGGGATGAGAGGTTGGGAGCTCTTTTCAGGAGCTGCTGATTTGGGCCACCTTGGCTTCTACTGATTTAGTATTTTTAGCTTTTTAAAAAAATATTGTTTGTATCCCACCCTCCTTATTAAGAGTCTAGGATTCTTAATAAAAATATTTGATTGATATGCATGTAATTTTCTCATTAACAGAGAAGTGATTTATCATCTTCTTCTTCCCAGTCTATTGTATAGGGCTGGGATTTATTGATGGTCTCTCATCCAAATCCCAACTAGGTCCAACCCAGCTTTTTTTCAGAGGCATGGTTAGATAGTACTGCCACCTAGTGATTATATTAAGGGAAAATGTCTTATTAAAAGAAAATATAAAACATCTTATTAAAGAGAAATGTATTGAAGAGTATGGGCCGTGCAATATGTCTTGCTATCTCCAAAAGATAGGAAATGCAGGCTTCTTTTAACTACATTCTACTGATTAGGTTAATACTAAAATAGAATTTTATTAGCAATAGTGGCAGTAGCCAATACCAATCGCCTATTGAGGTAAAACTCAGCATCTCAATAGATATTATGCTTCAGTTAGGAAACAGATCAGCTGGTTTTGGAGATGTTAAAAGAATTCATTTATAGAGGAACCACAGAGCGTTTTTAGAACAAAACCTTGGTAGCATACTTTGCAATGTGCTATATTCTCAAAAGCTTTAAGTAATTACAGCATTTTGTTGTGAATGAGTGTCGGCTTAGTAACACTACATTGTGAAACGGCTGATTTCCTAGCAGCTACCTAGTCACCTTGTCCTTATATTTTGATTTTTTACTAGCAATTTCATAGATTCGTTTTCAAATGAGCCACTTCTACATTAACAAGCATGCACACAAGAGGATTTTTTTTTCCAAAATGCCATTTTCACAGAATTAGATTATGAAGAAATCATGAGATTGCTTCTTTAAATTATTTTCAGAAGGGGAAGCTGTCTTTTAAGTATACTTAATGTCATTGGGATCCAAAACACAAAAGAGCCAACACGACACAGCTCCCTTGGCAACACACAAGTATTCACAGGCTAGTATTTACTGCCCACTACCTCACTCTTCCCCCACTGGTACTACACCGCCTCCTACTGCTCCTTCCAACTATTACTCCTTGTGAGCCCTATTACTGGAGGACAGCATCTCTATCTGCTCTATGCTTTATTTCCACACACAACCATCACCAACTTCAATTCATTTTCCATTCTGTTTATCTCCCAGTTGTACTAGGCTATAATTTATATCCCAACACTACAAACTTGAATTACCTTGGAATTTACATTTCTAAAGTGTCAAACAAAAATCTAGAATCCTGCTGTAAAGATGATTCAAGAGCACCAGGCCTGATGGTCAGTTAGTCTTTACATTTCTCACAGACATGGGCATTTTTTAAAATGGTGAAACAGTATATACGGTAATATCCTAAATTAAGGTGTGGCATTAACAAGCGAACTGTGGTTATCTATTATAGATTTGGGTCATCATACGGACCACCAAGATGGGTAAATGTTTCTTGCACAGAAATCCTATGGCTGGTTTTCTTTCCAATTTTAAACCAGGACTATTTCTGTAACACCATGCATGCTTACATGTCAAGTCAATTCCACTGCGTAGTCAACGATATTTCTGGGTGGTCTTTGAATATTGTTGCCCAATCATATGTATGCCATTTTCACACCATTTTTTAAAAAAATGATAAATTAAAACTTTGTCAGGAATGCGGATCAAAAGACTTGAGGCAAACTGCTGCTTTCCAAAAGGACATTTTTGAGAGAACTTTAGACATTCAAAGCACACAGGCCAATTCTGCATAGCAGCCTTTCAGATTGGAGGCTGAGCTCCTCATTTGGTGAAGCAGTCATCCAAGAAGACAAAGAGCTCAATCTATACAAAGAACACAGCCATTCTCTGCCTCTACTTTTAACTATCAACATTATGCATTATCTCCAAACTCTACTTAACTGATATGAGTATTCGTTTGCAATACTTTTTTTACTGCCTTAGGGTTTTATTTTGCACTAAGCAGCTTCATAGTACAACAACTTTTAAGTGAAAAGGAATACACTAAAGTGCCCGTGGGAGCTATTAGGATGCAAAAAACCCCACTCCAGACAGGGAAGATGTTTTTCATGTCAATAATTATTGAGAAAAGACTTAAAAGGCAAGTCAAAGATACACTTCGCAGATCAGCAGTGGTGACTAAATTTATGGAAGAGAAAAACAAATGAGAGCAGAGATTTATTGGAAAGCTTTAATGATGAAATACAACAGCCCCTATTTTACAGACGACGACCACGGCGACCACCCTTTCTGCGAGTGCTGTCTGAAGGAATGGGGGTAACATCCTCTGTGGAGAGAAAAAGGTTACTTTTGGTTATTATTCTCACTCTGTATATGCCTCAAAAAATCAGAGTAACATGGAAAATAATACTTTAAAAGGCAGCACTCAGAACGCAACACTAAGATCACAAAGTTTCGTGAGACAGTTCATACTTCCCAATTTAAGTTTCTGAAATTTCAGGATGTGAAAGTCCAAAAGGCAAGTCTGCACAGGCTTTAAGAAACAACTACCAGGAAAAGCTAGGTCTATGCACAAAAGAAAGCATTAATTTTATTTCCAATGTGAAGGAGACTCATCCTGTTTCAAAGCTTCTGTTGAACTTTTTTTGAGTGAGCTGCAGATTGAGAGAACTGAAGCTTGGAATATTTTGATTGTTCCAGGTTTGGGCTGAAACGAAGTTTAGAGTGATTCTTTCTCCCTGTTCTGCATGGCTTGAGTTCCAAACTACTCTCTCAAGTTTTCCCAGCATGTGATTCACTGAAGTCTGTTTCTAGAATAATATATCCAACCAGCACTTCCAGTAATCCCCTGATCTTTCCAGTCTTCTTATGGATCTCTCCCCTTTGCTGCCACCAGAGTTCTTCCTTCAAGCTCAGCATATCCTCTTTGTCTAAGCCCCACCCCAAATCTTCCAACATCTTTCTTTCTTTCCCCCATTCCAATGTATTTGTAGCTTTTTCCCATCAACTCTCCTCTCCCCCCACCCGCCAAAGTGCCATGTTTTGGCTTGTGCTTAAACCAAACACGTTTTGGCCTGGATACTGTGGCTGCACTATGCTGAGCCAATTTGTAATGCTGTGCTCTGAAAGATCCAGCTGCAAGCATTATCATGTTGTAACTCAATTCTCTCTACCTGAAGGCCCTAATTACTTGGATCAAATTTTTCTAATGTCTCATTTCAGTTTAGATCAAATAATTTTATCTAGCAAGAACTTTTTCAAACCATCTAATGCAAAATAAATGGTTTATTGAGATAAAGTAATGGGATAAAGAAGCAGCTATATTCTCTATGAAAATGATTGCAGGAGGCACATTGTTGAAAATATCCTTCAACAGAAAACCTACCAATGCGCCCAATCTTCATGCCAGACCGAGCCAAAGCCCGGAGAGCTGACTGAGCTCCAGGTCCAGGAGTTTTTGTTCTGCAAAGAAAGTAAAACATACATTAATAAAAACTGAAACTTGTCTTTAGGATTTATTTCATTTGGAGAAATGGAGTAGTATCGGAGCAGCATCAGTACAGCAATTATTTTTTTGTCAATTTATAACAATGAGGATACAACTAAACAACACGACTTCAAGCTTTCGATTTAGTTACTCTTAGTAGCAGTGTCACGCTAAATAGATGGTTGGTCTGATATAGCACGGCTCTTTTTTGCCAAAAGTACTACTATAAATTCTTATATAAGTATATATAAGATAAAATCAAAGGAAAGGAAAACCACTGAAAAGTTCTTCTGAACACCTATTTAGAATGTCTTTAAATGCAAGCGCCTTCTGTACATTTACTCTGTATTCAGTTTAGTAAAATGCCTGTCCCTTTTTGCTTGTTTTTGCTAAACCAGTTCTAATTATTAGAACTTCTAACCCACTCCAATCTCAACTGGGTAATATGGCAAGAGAAGTTACAGGCAGTCCTCATTTAGTGACCACAACTGAGACCAGCAACTTGAAAACAAAGTGGTTGCCAAGTGAAACAATTTATTATTGTGTTTCAGCCTTTCCTTTGCTAACAGACCAGTGAAGGTTGTAAATGGGAGGAAAGGTTATAAGGTTACTTTTTCATTACCACTGTAACTGCAAATGGCTGCTAACTGAGGCAGTTGCTAAACAAGGCCTACCTGTACATAAAGAAACCCAAAAAAACTAATGCAATTATATTCCTATCAGAGAAGTGCTCACAATTAGCTTGGACCAAGGGGACAGAACTGTTTCCATTTGCTTCTGAAAAGTGAAAACATTAAGGCTGGCTGTATTTCTTGAGAAAATAAAATGCTATAAAGTGGGTGCTACAGAGAAGGCCTATCCTCCTTTCTGTGTGCATCACAAAGAGTGGGGATAATGAACAGGCCTTCTTTTGATGAGTGGACTTATATGGACTGGATATAGTCATTTTTTGCAAGATACTACCTTCTTCTCAATGCTACACCGTGTAAGTGTGGACAACTTTGAATTGGGCCCAGAAGCCTACTCACTACCAGTTCAATAACCTTGAATTATTATTCTACCCTGGCATTGGTGTCCTACAATAGTCTGGTCAATTTTATAGCAGATGCAGTTCCTAGACTGTCTTCAAAAGCAGCCCCCCAAACAGTAAACTGCAGTAATTCAGCCTTGTGTTGACCAAAGCACAAATGTCAGGACACCCTACTGCAAGTAAGGCTGTAACTGGCTGAACCGAGCAGAGCTGAAGCTGAGCAAATCCATCCCATTGGCCACATTTTCTATCTGGAGTAGGAGTAAGAATCCAAGAGGACAAGCCACACCTCCTTCGGGGAAGTGTGGTTTCACAGTAACCACTTAGATAATTGTTATTGGGATGTCCAGATAATTACTGGCATCTGCATACTAGATCTTGATACTAGCTTAGGACTTCAATAGTATTTCTAGCCTGACCAAGGTAGCAATGTATAACCAATGATGATGCCTCACCATAAATTTATGGATGATCTCTGGATGATCTCTGCTAACGGTTTCACATAAACATGGGATAAAATGTCAAATTCCCAAGGGCTTGAGCACTTGTCACCCACAAGCATCAACTCTAATTACTCATTCCGGTAGAAGCAAAAGTAGTGTTCCAATCCTTGCATTTCCAGAAGGGTTCCTTGGCCAATAGTTTCAAATCTGTCTGAGAGATCTAATAGGACCAGTCCCTTTCCCAAGATTTCAACAAAGGCAATTCATCAGAAACAACTAACACCATTCCTGTCTCATAGGCAAGGTTGAATCCTGACTGAAAAGGATCCAGATAATCCATTTCCTCTAGGATCTTCCTACCACCTTCTCAACATTCCCTAAAAAGAGAAAGTCGAAGACCAGGACAAGTTATAACGGGTGGTTTGAGCCATGGAAGCCTTCTTTAGGACAGGAAGCAATTCCATCTGTTTCAAAGTGCATAACCATGCCGTTTCCCTCACAAAAACATTGAACCAGCTGCTCACATGATGCTTGGCTCCCTAAGGTAGCCAAGAATGGCACGGCTCCAGCCAAAATAGTAAACTCAAACTATAGAAAACTCTATTCCACTGCAGTAAAACTCCATTAAAACAAAAACAAAAAACAAGGTTCGAGTATAAACAATAGCACAACATCAAACCAGTGAAATATCCACAAATATCCACTATATTACAGATAGATATTTGCATTCAGATTAACAGCACATTCTACCAACAGCTGCAGCTACATTTCCAAATATGATTCCACAGAATAATACTCCCCATTTTAAAGTCTCTCAGTAATACAAAATAACACTAGAGTTGTTAAATGATTTAAATCAAAGTATTATAAAGTATTGAAAAGTAGTACATGTGAAAATATATGCACAAGAGAGAGAGAGATAAATGAAGCACTTAATCTCCCCTTACCTGTTTCCACCCGTAGCCCGCAGTTTGATATGAAGGGCAGTGATTCCCAGTTCCTTGCATCTTTGTGCTACGTCTTGAGCAGCCAGCATAGCAGCATAAGGAGAAGACTCATCCCTGTCGGCCTTCACTTTCATGCCACCAGTTACTCGGCAGATAGTTTCCCTGAGAAAATAAGAAGTGCATTATAGACGAACTTAATCCCAGACTTTCCTTCACCAGAGACAAAAAGCATATAGTTAAACATAACTTCTTTGCTAATTTGTCTTTAAAATACAGTATGAATAAAACAATTCTGAGTTAGGATTAGAATTTCTGCTTGATTGCAATACTATTACATTTCTTAGCAGAAACAAGTGTTTCTATACAAAGCGCTTCCACGAATAGTTACTTCACTTAGGGTTCAGCTATGGTAATAAAACGTAATACTCTGCTTCATGAAAGCTACAATGCTAAGTATGTATATGCCCAAGTAGACAGAGTTTCCTTTAAGGTCAGACTAGGTGAATATTATAGGCCTTTTGACATAAGTAAGTCTTGACATCTATTGCCATGATCTTCTATTACAAACTTGTAAATAATATTATTCTTTCACAAGTAGATACTCACTTGCCAGACAGGTCAGTTACGTGGACAAATGTATCATTGAAGGAAGCAAAGATGTGGCAAACTCCAAACACATTTTCTCCTTCAGCAACCTGTGGTCCCAAACTTATAACCTGCTCTTCCTTCTTTTCCTTACCCTTACGGGGAGCCATTTCTGTACAAAACAACAACAAATTATGGAATGGACAGAATATTATAAAGTACTTTCTGTTGAAGTAGACTAATTATAAAAATCAAAATACCAAGTTGAGGAAAGAACCGCCCTTACCATATATAATAAAGCTGATTCACAACTTCTAATCAGATAGTTATGCAGAGTGGGATTATTTCACACTCTGATCTCCAGTAAAGTAGCAGACTCTCTTTCCTGAACTGGGAATATGTTTCCTGTCCTGAGAACTGAATGGGGCATTAGTATTGTGGTATTAGCATGGGCTGGGCAACATCATCAAACCCTTTGGGAAAATGGTTCACAACTGATATGAGGTTTAAATACATACTTAAGTTTGTGCTTAAGGGACCCACTATCCCCTTAAATCCATGCAAATTATCCAAAACCGGTCCCAAAATGTTATCCTCAACATAAGCAGTCCACAAATTATTTGTCCCTGCAGTAAGAGAAGCAAGGGATGGAGACTTTCAGATTATCACATGTGAATTATAGCTTCTTCAACATAGAGTATGAATATTTAAAGTTAATATTTCCCACTTCCCTTTTTATATTACATAAGTATATACCTATAAAATTAGAACAATGATCTGGGCATTTCTATACCATCACTTCAATATTTAGTATTTTACTTAGGAATTATGCTACCTTTGTATTAATTATGCAGCTGAAAATTAAAGGTTTACTAATTTTGGAGGCTATGTTCTCACATGAAGACAGTAGTCAAATAGTGTTCAGTGAAAAAAATAATGAAGTTTTAAACAAAAGGTCTGCATTGTGATTAGGGAGAACTTACAACACCAATGGTTGCTCCATCTAATTACCCAGTGAACAATTAAAGAGCTGGAAATTATATATGCAAAAATGTATGGATATGGAGTGTATGGATAGCAATCTCATGGAAAATCTAGCAATTTCAATATTTACTGTTTTGTAAGTTAGGTTCCCCCTTCGTAGGATTTCTGATAATTTTCTGATAATCACGAATTTGGATGAGAACTTTTCATACCAAACAAGAT
Source organism: Oxyrhabdium leporinum (assembly GCA_032468155.1). Lineage (NCBI taxonomy): Eukaryota > Metazoa > Chordata > Lepidosauria > Squamata > Cyclocoridae > Oxyrhabdium > Oxyrhabdium leporinum. The sequence continues at coordinate 89,150 of JANHFL010002314.1, forward strand.
CAAAAATAAGATGTGACTTGGACCATTACCTTTACAATAAGTAGGGTATATACACTGCCATAGTTAAGATTACTTAAATCTCGTTGCTTTCAAAAAGACTTACATTTTGCTGCAAATGCATTACAAATACAGTAAGGTACATGGCATTTTTAAATAAATCAGGGTGAACTTAAATGAAATACCGTGCCAGACGGACTTGAACCCCACACCTTTTCGCAAAGCAGAAACAATTCCAGTATTAAACCCACGTGTTACAGGCTTAGAAATATTACATCCAGTTACTAAAAAATCCCTGGAGTTTAGTCAATACAACGATCTTCCCTGCTCAAAACTCCTCTACCCTCAAAAGGAGGGAGAACACCTAGCGCAGAAAAAGGCAGCCACATAGACGCGTTTAAATAGATGGGTTTGCCCACACTTTTCAGCCTCAGCTCTTTAGGGATGATGAAAGTAAAGACTTTTTGTATGTTTCCTCTGAAAGATGTGTCTCCGAGGGAAAAGATACGCATCTTAGGGAGAACATTGGCGAAGTTGGGGGGAAAGCCTGCTGATGAGGCCCAAACCTTTAAAAAAAAAACACTACTATCCCGGGGACCGGGTGATACGGGGTTTCAAGAGGCCTGTCCAACCCCCCCCCTCCGCCCGGGCCTCCTTAAAACAACGGATCCCTGTGCAGAAACAAAGGCCCCCAACCTCGCCCTCCGTTGCCTTCCCCGCGCAGTTAGGGGTGAGGAGCCGACTGACGGCACCGAGGAGAGCGGAGAGGGCCGGATCCACGAGGATGGAGCTGGATACCAAAAAAAAGGCCCCACCAGCCACTTACTCGAACGTTTCTGCAGGCGGCAGCCAGCACCGGAAAAGAGAGAGCAACGTCACGAGGGCAGAGGTCACGCTCTTCCACCCGGAAATACTACCCGAGAGGGGCTACCGACGGGAGCGGAGTGTTACTCCCACGAAGAGAGACGCTCCTTCGTGGGAGTAAATGAGCACGCGGCTAGGGGAGCGTTTGTTGTGCGAAACGGCGACCGGGGCCTAAAATTTTCTTCCCTACTTAAGAGGGGGAGGGGGGAAACAACCTTTGCAAACTCGCTTCCGTTGACCGGGCAGAAACTTTTCCCGCCAGACGTTGGGCGTCTCTTGTGACGTCAGCCGGTCCGAGAGAGTTGATTGGAGTAATCGGGTTGCGCCCGCACTCGAGGATGGGATGAACCAATAGAAACAGTCCTTTGCTGTACACGGGGTTCTCTAGCCTGCGTCCGTGAAGCAGGAGCGCCGTGAGACAACGTGGGAGGATTCTGCCGCCACGAATTGATGTGGGGTATAAAGTTAGGTCTGTTTGGAGTGACTGCCCCTTATTTTAAAAGAAGCGTGACAATTCAGAAGATAGCGGGCGAAGCAAATGCCCTTGGGTTCTGCCTAGCTCAGTGTTTCTCAACTTTGACAACTTTCAAGCTGTGTGCACTCCAACACTCAAGAGTTCCCCAGGCAGCATGCTTTTCCCCCTGGCAGCAGCTTGATGGCTGGGGAATTCTGGGAGTTGAACTCCATACACCTTGAAAGTTGTCAAAGTTGAGAAACACTGGCCTGGCATGTGAAATGCATAAATTTGGCGTTTACACCAAGGAACGTTTACAAAGAAACATTACAAAATGTACAGTCGGTTTCCCATGTTGTTAACATTTTCCTGGTGTCAATTATAAACATCGTAAATCGTAGTTGTGGTTCTACAATCCACTTCTTTTTAAGGATTCTGATAAAATTCTCACAAGTAGCAGAAATATGTAATATCTCTTACAACTAGCAGAAATATGAATAAATACTTTATGTCAGCAAAGAAATATAGAAATAGGTTTTTGCAACCTGGATTTGGTGGTCTTTCCCTGGCTTAACCCCATTGTTGTTGTTGTTGTTATTTGAAAGTAATAATACATTATTAATCTAAGTGCTATTTATTTTTTATTTTTTTTATTTTTACATTTATATACCGCCCCATTCCGAAGACTCGGGGCGGTTTACAGCTTATA
>JANHFL010002314.1:107284-140275 GCA_032468155.1 Oxyrhabdium leporinum
AGTGGGATTTGAACCGCTAGATTGAATCAGCAGAAGTGGCCTGCAGTTCAACACTCTAACCACTGCGCCACCTATGAGCATCAATACAGCATTGATAGTAACATTTAAAAACTCTAAAAGGTAGCTTGACAGATCTGGGGATTTTGTGTTCTTAGTGCTAGGCTTCAATGATATTGGTCGGATTGAAAAACGTGGGAGATTGTGGAGTGACTGGAAAAAGAATGGAAAGGTGAGAGGTCCTAATCAAGAGACAGTGGACAAATCAATGGACAAATGATCTCATAAGCAGGGACAGGGAAGTGGGAGACTTTTATAGTTGTAAAAATCTAATACATTAATGAATAGTATTTCAGAGATTCAGATTTCCAGAGGAGTTTGGGGTGGAACAGCTCCCCCCCCCCCCGTGGCTCTGTTTCACAATAGAAGCTCCCCTCCCCACTCCTCATTTAGCTTGATAAAAGAGTTTGAGGGGTTAGCTCCAGGTACTAAAACATCTACAAAGAAGCATCATTCAAAGAGTCTCTGCCTTAATCAGTGGTTTTGCAAGCCTGATTTGAAGTCAATATCAATTTGAATTCAACTTATTTTCAAAAGCACCAGAAGGCAAAACAAGAAACAATGGAAGGAAACTAATCAAGGAGAGAAACAACCTGGAATTAAGGAGAAACTTCCTAACAGTGAGAACAATTAATCAGTGGAACAACTTGCCTTCAGAAGTTGTGGGTGCTCCATCACTGGAGGCTTTCAAGACGAGACTGAACCAGCCACTTGTCTGAAATGGTATAGGGTCTCCAGCTTGAGCAAGGGTTTGGACTAGAAGACCTCAAAGGTCTCTTCCAGCTTTATTCTGATTGATTAATGGCTGGGGAATTCTGGGAGCTGAAGTTCAGACATCTTAAAAATTGCCAAGTTAAAAAAAAGTGACCTTAATGAACTCAGTATAAAAGAAAATGGCAAGTTCCTCTGTTCAGGATTCTGTATTTACCCTGGACTAGCATTAAAGGGACTTTATTCAAATCTGTGCAGTTCCTGCTTCCTCGCACTTGCCCAGCTGCATGGAGCCCGACAAACGTAGACATCCCTAAGGGGCAATCTATCATTTGTGGTAGCAAGGACATTTGCTATGGAAAAACTAGCATTTGGAATGTAAAGTATGCAGCAAAAATGTGTGTTTATATCCAAGTGTGGGTGTGCGCTAGGAAATCTTGGTTGCCATAGTTTCCTAAAAAATCCCACTGCATGTTTACAAACACATATGTATCTGTTTCAGTTTAACAGCATTTTCCACTCCAGATATGCTTGCTGCATAATGCATCAATTGGTTCTTATGGTTGAAGACAGGCAGTACATTAGATCGCAGGGGTCTCCAACTCCTAGCACCAGAAGTGTCGCAGGAAAACCAGCTCACTACCCTGAGGGTGACAGCAGTGAAGCCCCCTCCCATATCAGTACTAAGGTCTCCAGAGGGGGAAAAAAAGAAGAGCACTGCAGCATGCAACCCAACACACTGATGGTGTTACCTAGTTTGGTTAATGAAACATCTGCAAAAAAACAACCAATCTCAGAGAGCACTAAGGACCTCTCAAACATATTTATCAAGCTAAACGGAGAGGGGAGGAAGGGGACCTTCTACTGTGAAACAGAGCCACGGGGGCCTGTTCCACCCCAAACTCCGCTGGAAATTTGTTCCTCTGAAATAGTATTCATTAAATGTGTTAGATTTTTACAACTATAAAAGTCTCCCACTTCCCTGTCCCTGCCACGGGTTTGCACCACTGAGTCACAGGCAGTGGCTTCTGGGCCAACTGCAATGGGGGGGGCAGGGGGCAAGAAGGTCAACTCACTATGGTTGACTACAACGTCCTTCAAATGCCACCCATTTTTATGTATGCTGCATACCTAAAAGAGGGCAGGGCTTTGAAATGTCCAGTTGCAACCACCATCTTGACTTTTTAAAATCTTCTTTGTAGGAAGGTCTTTCTGGCTCTCAGTAGTGCCCTTTCGAAGTGCCAGGAGTGGAGCTGTGTCTTAGTCACAGTGACTTATGCCCTCTGTACAGAGCCTTTCCCCCAACCCCAAAGGCAGAGGAGCCGTGATGGGGAAAGGGATCAGGCCCTGGAGCCCACTTCATCAATTGGCAGTCTAGCCACACCCCGCCTAGCCCTCCTCACTCAGGAACAAAGCCATAGTCTCAGACCAAGGGAAGATCTACTATGGCCAGCAGAAACTGGCAAGCCACCACCTTCCCCCTGGCAGGCGCCTTGTCACTGCACTTGCAAGTGATACATCTGCCATCACTTTGACCCACTCCCTCACAACCACTGTTGTGGGCCACAGAAAACTACTAGGAGGGTCATAGGTGGCATGCCTTTTGTGGCATATAGTACAAAGCTTTGCATCCTTGCTCAAATCTAAACCCTAGTCGGTTCAATGGTGCTTACATGCCTCGGAGTGCAGTTTTTCAATGGCAGTATACAGTAGCCACTAGTTCCATTCAGGGAACTAATGCTCTTCCAAATTACTCTCAGTAGGATTACCAAATTAAAAATCCTAGTATTTCTTGTGCACTCCTGAATATACAATGGTTGATAGACCCCTTCATATCCTGACAAATGTTGCCATCCTATGAAGCTAATTAAATGTTTTGTAGCTTTACTTCCCACCTATTTTCATTGCGCATGCTGTTTTTAATCATTTGATCTTTCTTTAGTCGAAGTACATTTTCCTTCCTCATGCCTGCAAATGAGCTAAATGGCCTTTATAAGCTGTATCACCTGTCAGCTTTTGAAATTTATTTGTTATTACCAGTTTTATAATACAATTTTAAGGTGGCATTGCTTGTTTAGCAGCTTATTTTACCTGTATTTTATTAGCAACTCTCTTAAGATTCTGACTATCCAATCCACTATAGCCTTACTCAAAATTAAGTCCTTCTGTTCTGTACCAAAGTGGCTTCATTCAGGTACATAGGATTACAGCATAAATTTAGTATTATATCCTCTTTATGTATCTGTGTTATATACTAGTTTGGTGCGTGAGAGACATCCACTGATACTATGCTAAAGTATTTTTGATCAATGCTATTTCATGTTTCTTTTGGAAGAGAAATATATACATTTCTGGCATATAAAATATGCCAAAATCCGTAAGAATAAACGCATTTTGCCTCCTTTCACTCTCTTGAATTATTATTTACAACCAAGATAATGTTTCTCTACAAGTAAACAACACAAAATGCCAAAAATATCTGTCCTTTAAAAAATATTCCTAATATGAATATTTAAAATGGTTTTCTTCTAGGTAATATGGTTTCTTGAGCTTTTTGTGAAAGTAGGGCTGAGAAAACCAAATAAAAATGAACTACCTTGCAATATGATTTTCAGTCAAGATACAAGAATGATTGTATATTGATAGAATGGGAGGAAAAGGAGCTTTAAAAGCTGACCATGTATGGATCAGGGTGCATTGGAGACAGCTTGACCATCTGAATTTTAGAAACATTTTAATTAAATAGCTCTTTCACTATATGCATGAGAACTAGATGATTTGTTGAATGGTAATACAGAACTTACGTTTCCATGTTAAACATCTGTGGTCCAGTTCTAGGCATCTCCAATTAAAGGATGACAATACAAGTAATGGGAACACAATTTCTGCCTAGATACTGGATAAAACCAGATCAGTTTAATCTAAGGCAATTTTTATATATTTCAAGATCACAACCAAATGCAGTTTTGCTCTGAGATTACCAAGGCAACCAGACTCAACAACTTTATGCTAATACTCTGAGAGGCTGAAATCTTATATACACTTTTCAGGAAATAAGAACCACCACACTGAGCCGTAGAAGTGTTTAGTTTTGCTCCATTAATCATCCGTGATAAATTTATAGTCAGAACATGATGTTGAAGAGAGAATGAGAACAGTCTTAGAATTGACAAAGAATATGAGATGAGGAAGTAGATAAGATTCTTGAGACTGTGAGTCTGGCCACCTGGATCCTGGACTTGTGTTCCTTCTAGGCAGAGGGGTCTGGTCAAGATCTTCTAGGTAGTAGCACGTAGTTGGCTCCAAGCGGTGGTTAATATTTCATTGCGGAAAGGATGCTGCTGCCTGCCTTGAAGTTTGGTTTCTCAAGAAGACTCTTTGGGCTTGACACCATTGGATAACTTTTGTTCAGTCTCTAGTTTTCCCTTTTTAGGAAGGGTTGTTAAGAGAGTTATAGGCACTCAGCTCCAGTAGACCCTGAAAGAAGCAAATTATTTGGGTCCTTTTTAGTCAGGTCTCTCATGTCTCCTTTTCAATGTCTATATGAAGCCACTAGGTGGGGAGGATTGGGTGCAGTATGTTGATGATAGTCAACTGTACACCTCTGTCCCAGCCTGACAAGTAGCGGTATTCAGGTGCTGACCCAGGGCCTGGAGGCTTGAAGAGTCTGGACAGAGGAATCAGTTCTGACTCAATTCTAGCAAGAAGCAGTGGTCCTATTTTTTGGGTGTCCCTTGGATTTGGAGAGTTAGTAATTTTAACTTTTGATAGAGTAGCAGTCCCTTGAACTGTTGGTGTGCAATTTGGGAATCCTCATGGACTTGCAGCTTCTGCCTGAGGAGCTGGTGGCAGTTGTAGCAACGGGACATATTAATCTTGCACTCCAATTACAAACATTCCTGGACCAAGAGGTCCTGTTCATGGTCACTCATGCCCTAATCATCTCCCGTCTGGACTACTGCAATAAGGTCTACATGATTCTGCCCTTGAAGTCCACCCAAAAGCCTCAACTTGTCCAGGATACAATAGTGCATGACGTTTGGATACCCCATGGTTCACCATGCATCCAGTTTTTTTCTGGGGGCTATATGAGGTGCTGCTTGTCACCTTAAAATCCCTATATGGCATACAGCCAGGTTATTTGAGGGGTCACCTCCAGAGGTGAAATCTAGCTGGTTCAGACCAGTTCAGGCATGCTGGTGGCGGAAATTTTGAGTTCAGCGAACCAGCAAATACTACCTCTGGCTGGTCCCACTCCTGCCCGCCTGCTCGCCGCTTGTCCTGTCTGCTCACTTGCCCCTCCCCACCCCGCCCTATATATCTCACTTTTGCCACATGGCCCAGTAATCTCCACGCCTTGCCTCCACTCTGCGCCTCACCCATTCTGCTCACCAAAGGTAAGCATGCCACCCACTCACCCTTCACCTCAGGTCGGGGCCTGCGGAAGCGCCATTTCCCAGCTCCAGCCTTGCTCTGGAGCCTCCGCCCAATCACCCTTCACCTAGGCTGGGGGAAGCGCCATTCCCCGGCTCCAGCCTTGCTCCATCCAGATTCTCCACCTGATTGCCATTCGCCTAGGCCGGGTCGGGGAATGTGCCATTCCCCGGCTCCAGCCTTGCTCTGTCCAGAGCCTCTGCCTGCATGCCACCGCCCCCCCCCCGCGGGCCAAAGCAATTTGTTCGGCCTGTGGCCTGCCGCGCTAGGCCGAAGGGGCGTGGGAGGGGCATGGGCACAGGAGGGCAGAGGTGGTATGGGAACAGACCGGATGGTTCTTCTTACCTTTAAGAATATCCATCTGGAAATTGCTGCAGCGGAGATCTTGCAGCCACTTCTTCCATTCCTTGCCGATCCTCGGTCGCTTGTGGAGGTGCTCCATGTGCTCTCTGGGTCAGCAGCTGCTTCTCTCCGCTGCTGCTCTTGCTGGGAGAGCATCTTGTGCAATTTAGCAGCTGTGAGCCATTGCTTTGGGTCCTCTAATTCACATCCGGAAAGTGCTGCGGCTGAGAGAAACAGCATTCAACAGTGCTGCTTCTCTGTGCCGCAGCGCTTTCCGGATGGGACTTAGAGGAAAGGCGCAGCTCACAGCTGTTAAATTGCACAGTACGCTCTCCCAGCAAGAGCATCAGCGCCGCAGAGAGAAGCAGTCACTGCCCCGGAGAGCAGAGATGGAGTGGAGCAGGCCCCAAAAGGCCACTCGGTTGAGCCTTGCCATGTGGCTGAAGCCGCATGCATGCGTGGAAGCCTCGCCACCTCACCTTGCTGTGATGTCGAGCTGGCCACGCCCACTCAATCACATGACCCCCTACCAAGCCACCCCCACCAAGCCACGCCCATAGAACCAGTGGTGGTAAAATTTAGATTTCACCACTAGACACCTCTCCCTGAAGAGATCTACCCAACCCAGTAGATTGGATAGGATGAGCTTGCCTCAGGTCCTCTCTTTGGAGTGTTGTCATTTGGCAGGATCTTGGAAGCGAGTCTTTTTGTGACTGCACCTACCCTGTGGAATTGCCTCCATCCTGAAAAATGGGGAGCCCAGCATTTGTATTCTCAAGACGGGAGTCTTTTTGTGCTGTATATACGTAAGTTTTTTATTTTGTGTATTTTGTTATTTGTATATCTTGGTTGTGAGCTGCCTATGGTTATTTTATATAATATGGGTGGCCATTTTTTTTACTAATAAGTGGATGGCCAAATTTTACTAAGACATAAATTTTCTTGGAATAATTTTTAATTTGATACTGGCAATTCACTATTGTATATGACAGATTTCTTTAGTCTTGTGTGATTAAATATGTTGCGCTTACGATGCTCTCTTGGGGAAGATCATTATCTTTCACAAGCGATGCTGGCTTAAGCAGTGATAGGAGGATCCAATTTCCCCCCAAGCTCACCAAGTTGAGAAAAGCCACTCCAAACTGCCAAAAAATGGCTGTTTCTTTTTATTCAGAGCAGCTGAAAATAACCTTCAACTGCTGCCCGCCCTCCCAATCTGTCTGAAAGGGACGAAAAAGAGATTGTTCCATCAACGTGCCCTTTGCCATTTACTTTTCTTTTGGATAAACTTTTGTGTTGGCATTTAGGATGTATGCATTTCTGTAGTTTGACAATGATTTCAGATATCAGTATCTGTTCTGAGTTTGTACATGATTTTACAGTTCTAAAGTGCCTCTGGGCAGGGAGAAATTACGAACTGATAAAAGCTAGACCTCTCTTTCTACCTCCAATTCCCCTCCAGGCCAAGGAATGAAGAGAATTCTTTGCAGGCTAGAACAGAGGTTGTCACTAAGGAAAGTCCAATGTGCAGCTGGAGGCAGAAGCTGGTCTGCACCTCATCTTCCAACTAGAGCGTGAAAAGTGGAAGTTATTTGATGAGCCAACGTTTCCTTCTCAATCCTTTATTAGATGGTGGGGAAATCTTGTAGTTAATTGGCTTCAAAAATCTGATATGCATAAGAAGACACAAGTGCACCAACTGGAAAAATAAAGGGATTATTCTAGAAAGATCTATAGCCAGACCTACCAATTACCCCCAAAGCATCTAGCCCTTTAGGGCATCCCACCAAGTTTGCCTCTGTATCTCTGGGGTGGGAGTGGGGGAATGTTATGGATGTACATCACAGAACAGAACATCAAACAAATGCCTTTGATGGCTAATCTCAGGGCTAGCAAACCCTTTCATTGAAATTTGATCACATAACTCTGGATAATTCATCCAAGGTTTAGACTGATTAAACAAAGACCAGCCCAACAACAGTTCTTCTTTTCATAGTAGTAGTAAACCATTGAGCAGAATTACAGACCTAGAAGAAATATCTTCTAAAAAGGTCAGAGTGTCTTTCCAGAAACATTCGTTTCTTTTATCACCAAACTATTGAATCCAGTTTCTCCAAAAACGTCAGAAGAAGTAAAGCAAAAGGTTTACTCATGAAGTAAACTTATTAGACCAATTCACCACATTTTCTCCTTTTGGTCATTGATCAGGATTGAAAGCTATAAGGCCAGGGAAAATTCCAACCTGGCGTATTGAAGTGTGTGCATATACTGTCACAAAGTCAGACATGCATAATATGCATAAACAGCTTCATTAAGAGAGAAGCACCAGGGCAGCTGATCTTGTATATGCTTAGGAAGATTTTGCCCTTAAGCACTACTTCATTGTTTTATTATTATTATTATTATTATTAAAAAAACTCCTTTCTTGATGAGAGAAAAGGACTCTGTACGAGCTTAGATTAGGTGCTAACATTATGATCAAAATATGATATGGGTAATCACGTTCAGAGGTCCAGACTATCACTAACCTATTGCATTTCACAGTGGCATATGATCTATTTTACTAAAAGGACAGAACAATTTCTGAAAATGGTCAGAATTATCTCATGTCTTAAAAAATGAGCAAACTTCAAAAATGCTATGTTGAACATGAGTCCAATACTGGCATCAATATTAATGTCTTGATGTCTGATGTATTGATTGGTATCAATTTTGAAGTCAACACTGATGCCTTTACTACTGATGCCCCAATTGCTACAAAATACAATTATGCCTATCACTTACTTTCTTAGCTAATATACTGGTGTTTTATGCATGTATGTCTCTCTGTCCAATTGCCAAATTGCACTGAGGCAAAGCTGAAATGTGAATAGTTCAGTTTAGGTTTTTCTATTATTTTAAACCAGCCACTGTAGCTTATTCTACAAATTCAATTGGCAACAATATGGTCTGCGGCAAATAGAGCCATACAAGCTGAAGAATATAATAACGCTGCGATAAACTTGGAGAAACTATCCTTATGCTCGCATTCTCAGCCATGGCCGCACTGGCTGAGAAATTCTGGCAATTGTGTGCTATATTTCTGAAGAGGCTCAAGAAGACTGCCCTATATAAAGGAAGAACTCTTGCATATTTATTTCATGGCAGTTGCTTCCTGCTGGCCATGTAAGGGGAGATGTACCAACGTATAAATTTAATAAATATCTTTGGGTTTGGTGCTTGAGAGCAGCAGTGTTCTAATCAAGGCAGGAGAGAACTACTATTTATACTTCCCACAATGATCTGAAGTGACACCACACTGGGAATACTGGAAAAGTGAAAATGGTATTCTCAGACCTACCTACTAAGTATGAGAAATTCAGAGAGAGAGAAGTACTGGTCGTTCGGCTAGGCCCACAGCAATAATGCTTGATCTTGTGTGCCTAATAAGGAAGAGTTATAATGGATAAGCTGTAAATCCAGGAATTTGAACTGCATGATTACATTCTACGAGACGAGGCTTTAACAGGTTTCTATAGAATCTCAGCTTTCTCTCAGACACATATTGAAAGCTATTACTTGAAATTGCATTAGGTTTTCAAATAGATTTTTAGTATTTTCTTTTAGCTATATTTTGGTCCTTTTAATGTCTCCACTTACTGTCTTGATGGCATTTGTTGAAATATTGTAAACAAAACCATTCATGTATCTCTATAACACAGGTTTTGATTTTCACTTTTTAAATATGTTGTTTGAAATGTACTTGTAGTATAGCAAAATCAGATCTTTGAAACAAATCTTTAATATGGGAATACCAACACAGAGAGGTATAGTACACAAGGAAGGACCCTTTGCTTACTATGCTGAAGAAATAGTAGTTTCTTGAGGTTGGGAAGCCCGTCCTATTAAGATGCCTTAGGTTATGTTTATTTCCCTTATAAATTTAATCCTAGTGCACAATACAGAACACCTTTCCATGAGTATTTATCTGGGTTTTCTGCTAAACCATAATGTGGTTTGCTTGGTTTGACTAACTTCAGTATATGAATGTAGTCTATGGCATGTTCATGTTAGTTTACAACTAAAACAGATTTTGGTGCAGTATGGTACATGAACTCAGCCCACAATTACAATTCCATGATGTGGTTAGCATCTAAAGTAATGCTACCAGGTGACATTAAATTCTTTGTCAGTCAAACTTTGCTTGTTTAGCTAGCTAGTATCCTAAGCACTTTTGTAGTGGATGGTCTGGCCAAATTTCTAAAACAAAATTAAACATATACAACAGCTTTGATAGGGTCAGAATCATCATGTATCACTACACCTTTCTTACTTTTTTTAGAATGAAAACAAAGCTGGGTAGCAGACATTGCCTGCTGAAGGAGCAAATTTAATATTTGGTTGCTTTGCCAACTAGTTTTTATGTCAACAGGCCAGATAATGGAAATAACCAAAGGTTAATTTCCCTGTAAGGTAGCACAAGACTCTTGCTAAGATAAGCTAATAAAAAAACAAGCAATGGTTAAGACCGTGGTTAAGGTACTCCTTCTAAATTATAAAGGAATATGCAATCTATGTTGGGATAGCATGCTAAGCCAAGCCACATTATAACTTAAGTATCCTATGAATTTGGTCAATGTGTCATGCCATGGCTTAGTGGGAACTGACTGCAGATTTCGGGATTTTTCTGATTTTCCTAAACGGACAACACTCAAAACAACAATCTGCTGTCCTGAATTTAAAAGTTTCTTTTTGTTTTTAAAAGAAGCATTACACTGTTAGATAGATTTACTGAATGGATGGCTACTGCAAGTCTCTCTCAAACTTAGTTCAGGTTCCTGTCTATGGTCATATCTGTGTAGTTTTCATGACAAAAACATGAATGCAATTTGTTGTTGTCTTTATTCAGGATATTTTTCTGGCTTCCCAGTCTTGGCATTTCCTGGAAGTTTCCCATTCCATTATATCTAATCTTACTCAACTTTTCAAGATTAGTCAAAATCATCTTGGCGAGATGGATATTTCCCAGCAAAATGAGGTGTTTTTGTTTAGGTAGGCGGATTGACAGTGGAACAGTAGGAAAATGATTTACTCATACCAGTCATTGCCGAGAATGTTGACATAACACAATCATTCTTGATCACAAGATCACATACAGGTAGTTCTCCATTCACAACCACTTTTTTTAGCGACCGTTCAGAGTTACATCACTGAAAAAAAGTTACTTACAACGAGTCTTCACACTTATGATCGTCACAGCATTCCCAGTTGTGATCAAAATTAAGGCACTTGGGAATTGGCATGTGTTTAACAGTTGCAGCATCCTGGGGTCATGTGATTGTCATTTCCCAGTGGCTTCCAACAAGCCAAGTCAATGGGGGAGGCCGGGTTCACTTAATGACCACATGATTCACTTAACAACTACAGTGATTTGCTTAACAATTGTGGCAAAAAGGTCATAAAATCAAGTGGAAGTCATTTAATAACCACCTTGCTTAGCAACAGAAATTCTAGTCCCAACTGTGTTCTAAGTTAAGGATTACTTGTACATATATTTGGATTGCATGCTTACATTGTTCTATTTCCATTATATACAATATAGAAATTATATGGGGGTTTTTATGTTATTATACCCAGTAAAGCTTTCTGAAACAAATTATACACATAGGGGAAAATCACCTCTTGTTTATTAATACAGTGTGATAACCAACCAACGTCATTTTCTTATACTGATTGACATATTCTAGATAAGGATGACCTTACTTCATGTACTATGCTTTCTGGGAATAACAAGGGTTATTAGGAGAAAAACAGGTTGGGAAAAACTGACTTTTATATATGACTAGGTTCATACATTGCACCAAGCCAGGATTTCTAAAGAATTGTCAAACAAACCATAATAGTTTGATTAAGATATAACCTTTGTCATTTTTTTTCCTGTGGGTACACTGGCACACATTAAAAATTAAATTCTGTTGCCTGCTCTCAAAAGTATACACATACATAACACCCATACAGACATGCTGTATATACATATTGTACATATGCATACACCTCCTACACCCTAAAAATATAAATACATATAACTATTAATCACTGTCCATCTTGGATGCATAGCGGAAAGAGGAAGCTTGAGAGTTCACAAGGTTGATACTGTATGGAACAAAACTGTGACTGAATCTGGATGTTCTGCAAACATACAATGGTTGGGGCTGAGCTCAAAGCTAAGTTGTGTTATATGTAAACCAGGCCACTGTGTATTGTCATTGGCTACTTATATTGTTGAAAAGTAGCTGAGTCCATATTCAGAGAAGGATGGACACTTTCCTATCCAATGGACATCAAAGGAACTCAAACTAGCAAAGAATGTTTTTCAGCTGACTCCCAGCATCGTCACTTGAAACCCACTTGGCATTTGCACTTTCACATTGGGATGACTTTAGGGGAGATCTAAAAATGTCTCATTCTACTTTGGAAAAATTTTTAAATGTAGATTTGTTCAGGAGGCAGTGACTCACACTAGTGAAGCATTCCGGGGATAAATCACCATGCCAAAAAGTTAATCTTGTGGAGGCTTCCCTATTTAGCAACTGAGTTAAAAAATATTGTGGCAAACAGCAGCATTAAATCTCAGTCACTGCTACCCTCCTGGAACAGTCCTGTTACTCTTACTCACAGAGAAAAAAAATGTGGGGGGGGGGGGCATTGTCAGGAAACTAAAGCTAATCAAACCCAAATTTTCTACATTAAATAAGAAAAAAACAATCCATGCCTCAGCCTCCAGCCAAGTTCCTTCTTATCTGCTTACAGTATCTTCTAGCTTGTTATCATCAGCTTCTACTTTAGGGGAAAGATTACCTTTATTATCAAGTGGAGTTACTACATAATCATAAAGCTGGTCAATGTTGCTAGATTGTAGGGATACATTTTGAGTGACCAGAGTTTCAGCCAAATTCTAAATTCTTCTCACGGTAAAGCCCATTTGCTCAGTGCATATTCCAGAGCATGCTGTTTTGTTGACATTAATCAAATCTGGTCAAAGAACAGATACAAACTGCCATGTATATCACTATAAATGCCACTTTCACATGAAAAGCAAATGTGTGACAGATATTCTGAATCAATGCATTTAGATAAGCTGTGAGGTTATAGTCCTGAATATGCTTACCTGGAAGCAAAATTCCATCCAACTTATTTTACAAGCTTCAGAATAAAATGTGTTCAGCAACAGCAAGCCACTTTGGATTGCAAATTGCTTATGTGAGAGCAGACAGTTACTTATGATTAAACCCATTAATTCCATTTCCCCCAAACAGCTCATTGACTGTTTCTTCACTGATTGTGGATGACTGAGTGATTTCCAGACCACCACTGTTAGACTGTGGGGAAGCCTTGTCCCAGTTTGATTTTTCCAACCTCCTTGATATATTTGTTTACAATTAATCTGTCCCTTGTGAAGAGAAACAAAAGTAGCTCCTTAATCACAACCTCAAGTAAGACTATGAGATACAGATAGGTACTCCTGAGATAACAAAATGGTGTCTCCTTGTCCCCCTGTAGCATCAAAGTCAGTTCTGCTGAGAACGAAGTTGAAAAGAGATACAAAAGAAAAGTATAACTAATGCAATCCTAATAATACTGAAAGGACCCACTGCATATTACAAACATGGTTATCAATGACCCAATACTTTTGCTCTTATACAGCTATCCTAACTTCTTAGTGCTTTTTTTTAACTGTATGACATACAGGACATTGTGTTCAATTGATTCATGGGACCAACAAACTGGAATAATTTAGAGCAGGGCTCTCAAACTCGCGGCCCGCGGGCCGAATGTGTCACGGGCTGGCCCCGCCCAGTTCAGCGAAGGGGGAAAAGTCCCGATACGTCACGTGATGCCGCCGTGACGACACCAGTTTGACACCCCTGATTTAGAGCAGTTTCTCAAAAGTGGTAATTTGAAGATGTGTGGGCTTCAACTCACTGAATTCTGGGAGTTGAAGTCCATGCATCTTAAAAGTTGTTATGGCTGAAAATTACTGATTTAGAAAGAAACCCTTCAGCAACTTCTGGTGACTGCATAGGCATGTTCTTTTTTCCTTGGCAGCAATACAATGTTGCCCACATCCCATTGTAGTTTATGGCTCTGGAATTTCCTAGTGGTCTCCTATTCAGGCAGTTTTATTTTATTTTAAAAAAAATCAGTCACGGTTCTTCACCTACCGTGACTTTGGTCTTTTGTACAGTCTCACGTCTCACGTGCAAATGCATCTGTAAGTTTATCTCACTATCCCCAAGAAAGCAGTCAGCCCTTTGGACCAGGACTATTTAAATGGACATAACCCGTTTTTACGATTTCGGTACGGCTGGAGACCTGCAGGCGCTTTAATGAAGTTTGCAATCCTAGGTGCCTTTACAAGCCGCTAGTAAAGGCCACCCTAATAAACCGGCTCCTCTGACGCTCGTTTACTCCGAAGTAGGCCCTACTGTGTTTGATGGCTTCCCCCCCCCCCTCCCCCTAAGAAATCGTGGCGTCGCGGCTTTGCTTTTGGGATTGCTGGCTGCGACACTTTTAATCTCTCAGCCCACCAGATTCACAGAGAACTGACCAGCGAGGGCATGGTTTCTGAACCGCGGCCCCGGCCGTCCCCGCAAGATAAATCAAACCCCATCGTGCGAACGCTACAACAACCTTGGCCCGAGTGGGTGGGGATTCGGAAGAGGGAGGAAAGGGGCGGATCGGATCCGAGGAAGGGAGCTAACAGGCGGTCGGTCGGTCGCTTCAATTTGAGCTAAGCTGGGAACCGGCTCGGCAAGGGTTAACGCGGCGGCAGTTCCTCTCCGGTGCTCCCCGCAGAGCCTGTTATGGCCTTTAAGCAGACGTCGCTAATGCATCCCGCACCAGCCCCCTCTCGGGCTGCCACTGGGGTTTCCTGCTTGTGCGGCAGGCACTGAGCCGAGCGCGGCAGCTTTCCTGCGAGCCCAGCTGCCTTAAACGGAGCAGAACGCGGGAAGCGACGGAGGCAAAGAAGCCTTCCGCAGCTGATATACCCTGAGCCCGGGTTCCTCAGGTGCGACGCTTTGCACTCAGTCGGGAGCCTTGCAGACAACAGGTACGAGGCTGGCGGGAATGGGCGGCCAGCAGCGAAAGCCGCTGCTGCTCTTGCCGGCTAATGAATGGGCGCGAGGACGCCGGCAAGCGCGTGCAGGCCCCACTGGAACTCGAGCGGGAGGGTTGGGAGAGGGGCTGGGGACTTGAGGAGGGTTGCGCCCAGGCCTCCGCATCTCAACCCCCCCTCCCCGGTTACCGAAGGAAAGGGCAAAGAGAGGGGGTGGTGGTGCTGTGGACAAAAGGTGGGAGGGGGGAGCTGGCAAGGCTCAGCGCAACCCCAGAATGAGGAGAGGAAGGGCCTCGAACTGGAACAGCAGCAGCCTCCTTTTCCCCTCTCCTTGTGATTTTGGATTTGCCTCCCGCTCCCCTTCGGTTGTAGCTTTTGGGGAGGGGAAGGTGGGGGTGGGGTGGATCCCGTAGTTGAAAGAGCAAGAGTGGGAGAGGCATTTAATCCTGGGAAGGGGTTTTTCCTCCTGCCTCCCTTCCCCTCTTCCTGAGAACTGTTTAAAAAAAACCACAAAAACTTTTGTCTCCCACAAAGTCCCATGTGGGGTGCTGAGCAAAAGGAGCCATCCCACAGAAGAGTGTGATTCTTGGTGGCTCTTGAAGGGTGGAGAACTTGATTGGCCTTTTTGTGGTGGTGGTTGGGTTTCCTTTGATTTTTTTTTAAAAGATTCTACAGTTAGGAATAGGTAACTTGCTTCATGCACCCAGTTACTTAGCCCTTTTTTTGGCTTTCCCACAACACTCTGGACCACAAGCTGAGCAGTGATTGTGGATTTGCATAATGTGCTAGACTCCAGTGTAGTTGATATGTAGTTCTCTGTGTGGTTCAAACATAGACATTGTTTATTTGGATACCTGGGTTTTGAAAAAACCACTTAGATGAAGATTGCCTTCTTGATGAAACACACACACATTGTCATCCCACCAAATCCAAATTTTCTTGGTGCTTCTTAACCTCACCAGTTTTATTTCCACCAAGAGATCCGACAAGGAGAGTCCTTAGCTGCCAAGGCACAGCTTAAAAATATGAAAACCCAGCATACATAAATACCAATTCGAAATAATACTTGGTGCTTAGATTGCTTTTCATCTTCAAAGTGCTTTCACACTCATTAGCTGAATCTCTGCATCCCCTGGATGGCGGCTTAACCTGGAATGATTTATATAGAATATCAAAGGGGGCTCTTTCTAATGCTGTCTTGCGCTTCTGAATCTTGCTTTGTTCTTCCTTGGTAAGCTCATGCCTGAAGCTGCAATTTCTTTATGTCAGAAGAGGCTGCACCCCAATTCTGAAGATTAGAGAAGAAATGGCATAGTGGTTTGTGTACACAGGTGATGGTAAATGGCCAGGAATTTTCTCCTCTTCTAGATCAATGATAGTTTAATAGGGATGTTAAAAGAAAGAGGAAACAAGGCAGTCAAACTAATTTCCTTCTACTTTCAAGCAGATAGCTCAATTACAAATTCCTATACTGTTTGTGACAAAAACGAGATTGAGCTGAGTGACAGTTATATTGCTGTTTTCCATAGCACGCTATGGAAAAAAGATGAGCACATCCTATGGCATTTTCTAGCATGCCAGTTGCCAAACAGGATGCTGATATGCAGGGGCATCACTGATGATAATGTGGAAGAGCACTGGGTATCTAACTTTATTAAGGCAATTAAGGAAATTTTTTTGTACAAAATATTTTTAATTGTTAAGAAAAAATGTATATGGCAACCCAACTTACTCTTGGTGGCTTTGGGTGGCTTGCAGAAGTAAAATCTCAGATTCAACCCCCCCCCCTTCGCAACAACAATCAAATCACAAAACATCAAGTGCCAAGTATTGGTCCAGAATGTCCAATCTTGGTAAAATCATTGTTGTAACAGTGCTTTAATAAAAAGTGGAATTAATTACACAAACCAGGCACATTGGAAAATGTGTAAGCAGAATATAATGATGAAACACATATAAAAAATAAAAGTGATGCTCTTATTAATGCTGGAGACCACTAAGTAAAAGGCAAACAGCTGGAATGAAAATGCCTGATTTTCCACCCATTGTTTGAAACAATAATGAAAATCTGAAAACTAATAGTTAGCAGTGAGGTTGTTATAAGGAAACTGAGAGCCAGACTTTTTAAGGGGCCAAGCATTTAATTTATTAAGACATTTTAAATTAAAATTCCTAAGTGTATTTTATAAAATTATTGTATTATGCAATATTTTGTGGGTTACTGCTTTATTATTCTGTGCATTTTTATAACTTTAAAACAGCGTGCTTGGGTTGATTTGGGAGGAGATAGCAGGAGTCACAAATTAGCAACAGCTGTTATACATTTTACTCCTCTCTTCAAACATCACTGGAACAACTAAGAATTTCTTCAAAAGATGGCATCTGTTGCCTTCTTTCTGTGCTGGCATTTGAGCTTTGGCGCAAGAGCTGTGCCAAATAATCACACTGTCTTGCTGCTGCTCTTAAATTACTCTGGGTATTTCAGAGATGCATGATTGAGGAAGCAGGTTGACAATAATTTTTGGCTCTTTCCTCCCTCCCAGAAAGAATTGTTTATAAAACAAAGGAACAATGTGGTACCTAGGAAGGACGTATCTATGTAAAGGCTACAGTCAAATAATAATGGTCTGGTTTATATTCCACGTAAGATTACAGATTGAATACAACTCTAAAGCTAGGGTTGCCATATCTTGGCTAAAAAATCTAGATTACTAAATGAGAGCAAAGAGATATATGAGATGCTAACTCTTTGCTGCCATGTACTAGTAGCCTGCATTTTTTCTTAAGATGGCTCAAGTTAAACATTTTTATAAAAGGGACATTTTCTAAATGCCGCCCTGAAAGTCCTGTTGGAAGATGCATGTTAGATTTGCAAATATTATGGATACTTTGGAGTAATTTACGTAGGTTGAAATTGATGGCAGTGATGAATAGACTTGTTACGTTGATGTGCAGTAAGACAGTTTGACTTCCTTCAGGAAATGGCTTGGAATTGCTCAACGAAAACTCCAGTCAGAAGCACTATCCCACCCCGCCCTTTGATAAATTAGCAGAAATTGTCAGAAGCCATATACAGGTAGTTCTCTACTTATGACCACAATGGAATCCAAAATTTCTGTTAAGTGAGACATTTGTTTTGCCCCATTTTGCAACCTTTCTTGCCACAGTTGTTAAGTGAATCACTGAAGTTGTTAACTTAGCAACAAGGTTGTTAAGTGAATCTGTTTTCCCCATTGACTTTGCTTGTCAGAAGGTTGCAAAAGGGAATCACATGGTCATAAGTCACTTTTTTTCACTGCCACTGTAACTTTGAACGGTCACTAAATGAACTGTTGTAAGTCGTAGACTATCTGTAGTTAATACCTACCTGATATTAGCTGCAGAAGTTCACATGACCACTAGAGAGCAGCAAAGAGATACAGGAAAGTTTCTTTGCTGCCATCTCATGGTGATCTGGATTCCTCATCATAGATATAGTACTGTAACTGCACTAAAGCTATAATACTCGTTTCTCCTTTCCCACATAGTTAGCAGGATGAAAGAGGATAAAAAGCACTGCTCTTCCTCAGAAACATCCATTGACTGCATAAAGTTCTAAACCCCTTGTGCTTTCCAAGCCATCTTCTTTTCGAAAGGTGCTCTCATAGGACTTGTGGACAAGAAAAGGTTGAAGTATACTTGATAATTGAATTTAGTATTGAAGAGCGCTAGACTAATAGAATGGTCCGTGTTCTCTAATTTTGATCTGATCAAAGGTTTCAGATAGTTGCCACAAAACAAAGAGGCGGAGGGATGTGGTTCCAGTAGCAAAGGTAAAAGGAGTCCTTGTAGGTTAATTCTGCTAGTCATAGCTGACTTTAGGAGGTGGTGCTTATTTCCATTTCTTTAAGTCATTGAGCCAGTTCAGTCCAAAGATGTTTCTGGGGGTCATTTAGCCAGTATGACATCATACCACAATGCAAAGCTATGGCAAAACTCAGAACAATGTTAACTTCTCACCCAAGTGGTATCTATTTATCTATTTGCATTTACATGCTTTCAGACTGCTAGGTTGGCAGGAGCTGAGGCAAGTGACAGCCGCTCATTCTGTCATGCAGTGGTAAGGACTCGAACCGCTGGAATATAGACCTCCTTTAGCGTCTTTTAAGCCATGGAGACAACGTGTCTCTGTTTCAGGTAGTTGCCACAAAAGAAAAGAGTGGTTTTAGTAACGCCTAGATGAAAATAGCTTTGGATGAGGATCTTACCCCATGTTGCTGGATAGGAGAGAGGGAAAGAACTTGAAAAGAAGTTGCATTAATTAAAATAAAGGATTAAAGAGAATCAGCAAATTGCAGATGTGGATTGGCTTAGCAATCTACATGTTCTGTAGTCTTTGTGTTGCTCTGGCTTGAGCCTTAAACAAAGCACTTTATAATCCCAGCTGGAAGGCCCCTTTTAGCTTCTGAATTTATAGCATAGCTGTAGCATTTAGCCAAAAATAAGCTGATGGTGGTGTTTCTTCATTTCCCATTTTTATGGGTATGTTTGCTTGCTCTTTCAGAACTCTGTATTATTTTTTAAAATGTGGTTCATGGTAACTCTAGAATGAATATTACTTCATAAATTATCTTTCCAGTTGAGATTGACTCCTGGTGATTTGATGAACAAGTCTGTACAGTTTTCTTACTGCAGCATGGAAGTATTGCCATTACCTTCTTTCAGGATAGTCTTCCCCTTTCCAGGATAGCTATCTGGAATTTCTGCTAGCTACCCAATCTAAGTACTGATCAGGGCCAATATTTCTTAGTTTCCAAGTCCAACTGGGTTCTACCGCCCACCCAGTATTGGAAACTGAATTGGAGGTCTCTTGCTTAGGCTTCCAATGCTAATCTTATGTACCAAAATAAAAATACTGTATATGTATAATAATTTTAAAGCATTATAATACCTTAGTTGACAAAAAGTATGAATATGTTTTGGTACCTGTTTATTTAATATATACCTGGTAAGTATTATTTTCAAACGTGGTGTTGAGAAAGCAGTTGGAGTGCAACACTTGGAGGCAGATGCATAAATACTGTACTGCCCTGGGAAGTTCTACATAGATCTCCTTTGGCTGTGATCCATTCGTAGGCCCAGCTTTTCTGTAGGCTCCTCAAGAGCAGAGTTGCTATTCAAAATTGAAAAATGTGCAGAGTCCTGATAATCTATTTAGAGCATCATTAGAAAATTATATGTTTTATTATATTTTACAGTTTTGCTTTCTCCCATAAATACAGAATCACAGGCCTGGAAAGAATTTTGAAGGTCTTCTAGTCCAACCCCCTGACCAGGGCAGGAGTCTATATCATCCTAGACAACAACTTCCAAAAATTATTCTTTCCGTCTGCTTATTTGAATATTTAATTAAAGCTCCTGATTTATTCAATATAAAGTATAAATAATACATTGGAAAATTAAGCCTAACAATCTATACTCATTGAGAAAATAACTTGAATTTAAAGCATTTCTGAATACCCATGTATATAACCGTGCTACAAAAATACTATAAAATTATAGGTTTTGTTGTGGGAGAACCTCTGTTTATATGAATGAAAGTCAAACTGCTGCCATCTAATTGTGCACTGTAGTGTTAGCATGTGTCCCAATTAAACTTGTAGGACTAATATTACTTGTGAATCACTTTTATTACATTACAACTTGCGATTGTTTAATTTGAGTTGGTAATACTTGAATACAATGATACTGAAAAGTTGTGCTTCCAGTATCTAGCGCTCAAAACTTTCTATATCCTAGGAGGCAAATACTATATAGATAGGAGTGTTCAGACTATATAATGATTTCAGTTCTTGTGGTTGATTGTTGCATATAATATGCTGCAGACATTATTAACACCAGATGCTACCGTAATTCCTTGGGTGACTAAGGTGACTTTTAATTTTTTATTTGGTGGGACTGCCTGCACATCAGCTAATGAATGGATGTAAAAAGAAGTATTCTGTTGAATGAACCTAGAGAAGAGTGTTTATCTTGCAATAGGGATCTTAATATGAATGGAAGGGGAATTGACAGGTGGCAGGTCTCTGTGTTGCTATAATCTAATTCTCATATTTAGAAAGACTTACCTTTTATGTGCATATTGCCTTCTGCCAGATGACTCCTAATGCATTTCACTGCATAATACAAACAACAGTAAGATTAATATATTTCAATATAGCAAAATAAATACTTAAGCAATAACTTCCGTAATGGGAAGGAAGGCATTATTGGTGAAACTGCCCTGTCTTCTGTGACCAACCATCTAATTTCAGATGAGGAGGATATCTGGAGGAGAGTGTTCACAGCTGACTCAGTATATGATAAATTATACGTAGGCCTTGACTTACAATAATTCATTTAATGACCATTCAAAGTTACAACAGCACTGAAAAAAAATGACTTATTACTGTTTTTCACATTTACAATCATTGTAGTATCCCCTTGATCATGTGGTCAAAATTCAGACATTTGGCAACTGATTCATATTTATGATAGTTGCAGTATCCTTGGGTCATGTGACCACCTTTTGCGAACTTTGGACAAGCAAAGTCAACAGGGAAGCCAGATTCTCTTAACAGCCATGTTACTAGCTTAACAATTGCAGTGATTCACTTAACAATTGTAGCAAGAAAAAAATTGTAAAATGGAGCAAAATTCATTTAATATTTGTCTCACATAGCAACATAAATTTTGGGTTTGATTGTGGTCATAATTCAAAGACTACCTGTATTTTGGCAACAGCCATTCCTTTAAATATTGTTATTCCTAAAAGGAGTAGACTATGAAAGATCAGAAACTGAATTCTATTCATTACTCTTCTTTAGGACCCATTGTTGAAAATTCTCAATATTTGGCAGTCTAATAATCGTTTTCTGAATGAAAGCTTTTAGATAGTCTTCAAGTAATTTCAAATATGAACTGTTAGAATAGTTGATGATTTATTTATTGAACTATGGATTGCTATGGTCAGATTGTCTCTTTCAGAAAAGGCTCTAACAGATGTATTGGTCTCATATATGAAATATATTCCTTTGCCTCCAGTGGCAAAATATTGGACTTGGAGTACCTTCTTACATTACAGTGAGGTATAATATGGTTTGCTTGGTTTTGCTAAATGTACTTTTTGAGAACAGTGATTTAGTTTAATATGTAATCCATCTTGGTTTTGTCAGCATATTACGGATGACAAAATAATAGCATAGTACAATGTAAAATCATTGTAATTGTGGGGAAATACACTCGGGCTAAAGACTATTTGAGGAAAATACTTATTTCCAAAACTTCTGTCAAAATTTCTAGATCACTGGTTTAATCCAGTCTATTTTTGAATTTGAGATACTGGTTCAACACTTCCAATCGCCTGACTCAGATGTAAGGAAAAAGAGTTGGGTATTCTTGTACTTTAAGCATTTTTATTGTTATGGTAATGAAAGTAGACCTACGTCGAAATAATTGGATTTCATGGACATGTCAACAGAATTTAATAAGCCAGAATATTTTAAAAATTGGTCATTGGCATTGGGCCATTGTAAACTATAGTTTACTTTTAATCTTTGATTGTAGGTAACTGTTTTCTTAACTTGAGAAAGGGTGGTAGAAGGAATAAGGTGATAAGGTACATGAGCACAGTGTTTAGTTATTACTTTGTTGGCTTTGGTAATAACAGATACAGAAAACTAAGCAACAACTAATTGCATAGATCTAAATTAAATCTTGTTTTATATATATTATATTTTTAGCAGCCATGAATGCTTTGTGGAAAAATACTAAATCTGAACTTTAGATCTCTGGAAAATCTTTGAGCAATAGTGCTTGTCATATTTCTGATTCAGATTTCATAACCAATTGGATGTTTTGTGTTGATTTTAGGACTTGTGCTTCCAATTTCTTGTGCAAGGATAGCCTATTTAAAGCTCATATTTGAGTTTGAAACAAACTGTTTCCACACACCCCTCCCCCTTTCTTCATATGTAGGAAATTATGACAGCTGTAGACCATAATTTATATCCTATTTTTAAAATTGTGGCTTGTACAAATCTTCAATTTCTTATATTTAGATAAATAGCAAATTGCAGTTTGCTCCCAAGCATAATTCAAAAATGGATTTTGTACACTTGTTTTTCTTCTCATAACAAATCATCGTCTTGATATTTCACCTGAACTGGTTGACAGTATCTGCAATAGTAGTAAAACTCGGGTGTCTGTTTAATACTTTGTAACCTTCATTTGGGTGAAATGCTGCGTCATAAGGCAAAAGTTTGTCAACAAAGGTACCTCAAATGGACTAACTTACAGAATATGTTGGAACTATTATTATCAAGGGAATGAAATTTTGGGATTTTTTGTTGCTTCAGTGCTGCAGTGCACGATCAGTTGTGTTCACATGATTCTCGTATTCAACAGCTGACAACTTCCCACAAGAGGAAATTAGGAAGGAACTGGTAATTGCTGACACTCTTGTGCTTCTTGCCACATTCCCACTACCAATGTCTTTGGAGAGTCATTGGAGAGATGGTCTAATCCAGGGGTATCAAATTGGATTTCTTTGAGGGCCAAATCAGCTTTGTAGTTATCTTCCGTGGGCCAGCTGGAGAGGGAGGGGGGAGGGGGAGATTGGACGGACGCCGCCTGCAGGACTTTGCTGGCCAAAATGAGGCACGGGAGATCCGCACACGGTGGGGCGGGGGGCTCAACCCGTTTTGGCTGGCAAAGTGCTGCAGAAGCCATCCAGGCTGAGAACACACCCTGTTTTGGCTGCCAGAGGCACTGTGGGCCGGGCTGGGCTGGCCTATGGGCCTTGAGTTTGGCATCTTTGGTCTAGTTCCTGTCTGCTAGCACACCCTGTACTGGCCACTCATGCACACTGTCCCCTACGTGGCAGTAGCCACTTATTCGGTCTACTGGGAAGGAGGGAGGATAGAAGAAAGGAGGGAGAGAAGGACGGAAGGTGAAAGGACAGAAGGAGAAAAGAAGGAACAGGCCCTTACCTGTTTACTGAGAAGGGAGAGCTCAGTAGTGAGATGGGCAGCATATCAACTTAATAAATAAAAAAATGGAGGGAGAAAGATAAAGGAGGAAGGGAAGAGGGAAGGAAGGAAAGAAAGAACAAGGAAGGAGAAAGAAAGGAAAGAGGAAGAAGGGAAGAAAAGAAGGAGGGATAGAAGAGGGAGGAAGGAAGGACAGAAATATCACTGAAACGATAATTCAACAAGCTCATGGTTTTCTGGGAGTTAGGTCAGCATTGCTTGTGACTAATTTTATGTCAATATTTTGTTCCTAACATAGGCTTCTGCCAATAATTACTTTTAATTTGCAAATGAATCTAAAAATTACTTGAAAATCTTGAGAAATCATAAAAAATAAATTTGTGAATTTGCAGACCAAGGTTGTTATGCAATTATTTGGCTTATAGTTCCGGTTGCTTCAAAAATTTTCCATGAACTTCACAGTCTTTGTAGAGTCTTGGTTACAAATAAGAAAATAAACAATATGATGATTATGTATTTCATCAGCTTGGAAAATAAACTTTTGTATTCCAGATGATTCTTGATTTTCTCCCTTTTTAAAAAGAGGGAGTATTCAGCAGCTGTAACAATAGGTTTGTGGCTTCAGAGCTGCATTGCAAAGGCTGTTTGAAAAGGAATTGAAAGCAAGGAAATATGTGTTCTTTGATTCTTCAGAAGAAATTCATTCAGCATACCAAACAACGGTGCAATTGTTAGTAATTCTGTAGAAGCGTAGACATTCAAAGAATACCCTGATATCTCAGTCATCCTCTTGCATTCTTTGTAAAAGGATAACAATCTGTTCATGGTACTTTTTTTGTAATCAATTCTTTAATGATGTCATTTCAGTAATTGTTTTAGACTTTTGCGTTTTCTTTGGATCAGTTCATTGCACTTTTTATAAT
Organism: Oxyrhabdium leporinum; assembly: GCA_032468155.1. Taxonomy (NCBI): domain Eukaryota; kingdom Metazoa; phylum Chordata; class Lepidosauria; order Squamata; family Cyclocoridae; genus Oxyrhabdium; species Oxyrhabdium leporinum. The sequence goes on from JANHFL010002314.1 coordinate 131,857, forward strand.
CTAGTCATTTTAATTTGAACATGATTGGCTAGCACAAAAATAATAGAATAGGATGTATAGTAGTGCTGTACATAAAACACAACATTAAAATTACTCTTATCTCAAACTGCATTAAGGTAAATTCATTAGTAATGAATGAATAAATGAAAGAAAATCAGCAAATATTCCTTGATTCTTTCTACCATAGGAATCAAAAAACTGTTGAATCCTCCTTGATCCAAAATGCTATAATTGAAGGGGTAGGCTCACTTTTGGGACAGGTCACAATGAGGGCCTATTACTGAGAAGGCCAGTCTTCTGTTCTATGGTCCTCATTTCTCTTGATGGTGGCATCTTGAGTTGGGCCTCTTTATGTCCGTAACCATAAGAAAAAGAGTCAGTGGGGTTAATGATTAGTTGAACTCACATCAAAGAATTTAAGTCCAGCCTCAGCAGTTCCTGTCTGTCTCTGTCTCTGTCTCTACAAGCCCCTAAAGGAAAGGTGGGGTATAAATCTAACAAATAAAAATGACTGTCTTTGCCCCAATGTATGGACCTTTTGGGGTATAAGCATACTTTGATTTGGGCTTGAAAACATTTTGCTAAGTGACTACAAAAAGTTTTGCAAATCTCTGACTTGCTCTCCAATAAATCAGCACATTGTTCTCACTTCAGGCAAAAATGACTGGGCTCAAATTATCCTGTGTTGGGCACATTTTATGCAAAGACTTAGTTCTCTAGAGAAGGCTCAAAATGCTAGGGAAGGTGGAAGGAAATAGAGGAAAAGGATGTTCAACAAGAAGATGGATGGACTGTTGTTAGAGACTGGCTGAGCCAGGGGGAGGAATCAAATGGAGAATTAGTCTGGAATCCTTACATGGTCACAAGAGGGTAAAGTCTGACCCTCCTCCCCATTTGAATACTGTTGAACCTTATCTAGCCTGACCTAGGAGCAAACCACCACTCTGAGAAAATTCCTGTGCTGTAGGCTTGAGCAATAAAATAGCTAATTGAACTCTTAACGTGTGGATTATTCACACCTGACAAGAGTGATTATAATAGACACTCTTACTAGTAATTCCATACTTAATAGACAGGCAGTAGATAGTCCCACTCCTATTATTTAAGATACATAATTTGAAGGAATGGAAGAAATAGGAGCAGGATTCCAGGAATTAAAAAACTGAAAACTATTTAAACTCAGCCAAACTGAAAAACTAGTTAAACTGGTGTTCTTGAATTTAAGTCAGTTAGTAATAGTAACTTCAGAAATAATAACTTCAATTCATGCAGATTTTTTTATTTGTTTTATTGTGTAAAAGAACCAGGATACATTCCCTAAGCCAGCAGCCCCCAATCTTTGGGGCACCAGAGACCGGTTCCATGGAGAGAGATTTTTCTGTGGACCAAAGAAGGCATGGTTTCACATGCTGCCTGCATTCTATGGATGGGACTTTGCTTGCTTGTGCAGCCCAGTTTCTGGTATGCTGCAGCCCAGTGCCAGTCCATGGATAGGGGTTGGGGACCCCTGCCCTAAGCAATTCTTTTGCAAGCTCTACAGTAGCTTATCTGGTCCTCCAGATATTCTTAAAGCCACCACTTCTGACATTCTTCACCGTCAAACATGTTGGCTAGAACTGATGGGATTTGCAATCCTTGAAAGGCACCCTGGGTTTCTCAATCCTGAACTATGATTCTAAGTACCGTATCTTCATCCTTTGTTAGTCTGTCTGGAATCTTAGTTATCCAAGTAAAAATACTAAAAATGTTCTCTCAACAGCAGTTGTCTAATGCAATAATTACCTATTTTGTGTGGGGAAAGCGGTTTTCAACCTAAGGTCCATTTTTAATGTAAACTTGCAACATAATGTGCCAATGCTTAAGCATTACTACTATTACTGCTGCTACTTCTACTACTCCTACCATATTTCAATGTTCCCAAAGCTATGCCTTTTAGATTTTATTACAGTTTGCCTCAACTTATGACCATAAGTGAGTCCAGTATTATGCTTATAAGTTGTAGCTGTTGTCCAGTGGTTCACCATGTGACCATGCTTGATAGTATGACCTTATTTAGTCCTTGTTAAGCAAACACTGGGGTCATTAAGCAAGTCCAATGGAGGTTTTTGTATGGAAAACTGGAATTGAATGTCTAAAACTGGTTAAAAAAATCCTGAAAATTGCAGTCATATGACTGCAGGATGCTGCAAACAGCCATAAATGTGAGCCGGTTGCCAAGAACCCAAAATGCAATCACATGACCATTCAAGAATGTGTGTGGTTATCAGAACTTCACAAGCAGGTTGTAAGTAGCTCTGGGGAGGTTCATGTTAAATTGGAATGGTCATAAAGCAACCAGTATGGTTCTTAAGTGAGGACTACCTGTATGTTGAGTGTTTTAATTCCCAGAGTTTCCTGTCAGCATGAGGTTTCAAAAAGTTATAAACCAAAATACATCTGAAGGTAATCATCTGCAGGAATCCAACTGTTATAATTCAGTGACATACATTGCGAATGTTCTGTTCCATTTTTGGAATCTCTGTTTAAGGATTAACAAATCTGTGACAAATGATGTTTAACGTGTACTCTTAAAATTATAGAGTTGATATGCTAGATCACAGGAAAGTCTGATTATTCCAGCTGTTTGGCCTCTGTAAGCAAGAGGCTGACAGGAAGCTCTGTCTGCTAACTGGAGATACACTAGCATCAACTTTTAAGGCATATTTTTTTATAATTGCTATGGATAGTCAAATATTTCTCCTTTTTAATGTGTTTGCCTGCTTATCTTTCTCTTTTTCTGTAATTTGTCACAGACCCAAATTCTACAGTCAAAATAATGTCCTTAGACACTTCCTTGTATAGCCTGTCAGGTCTGACACATATGATAATACTCTTTTAAAGTTTACTTTTAGATTTTTAAAGAATGGCATGCTGCAAAACAAAGCACCATCCTTCAGCATGATTATTTCCAAGAATGTCTCTGGCATCTATATGGACTCTGTTGCTATCATTGGAAAATAAAATAGTATTTTCCGAAATGTGCTGATCCGTTCCTGCCCTCAGCAAAAGTTACATCTAAGAGGTCATTTACTGAGTTCAATAGGCCTAGCATCAAGCCAAGTCCCTTGCCTTCTACCAAATGGCATGCATTGTTACAAAACTATCTTATATAAGATGATGCTGGTTCCTTAGGATAACCAGCTTAGACTTTATTCTCCAAGAATCCAGCATCTACCAGATGCCAAGCACTTCATTAGAAATTGGCCAGTGGTCTTACCTTTGCCAACCTTAATTTGGTGCGTGTAATCCTTGGTGGATTCCTGATTTTAGCCTTAAATGTAAGAATGTGTTTTGACTACTGTGCTACAGGGAGCTGTCCATGTAACTGGATCGGTAATGTTGATGCTAGTAGGTCATTCTGCTTTTAGTGTAATTGGCTGACACAACATGTTTCCCCACAGACCATCCTGAGGCTATATTAAGGTTTAGCAGGAAGTGATTTAATGACTGTATTGGCTGGCTTGTTACCTAGGAATTGTTGACCAGTTCCTAGTTCATATCTTTGCTTTATTTTCTGTCTTGTAGGTTTTCTACTTCTTATCTGTTAGATGTCAGCTAATTTCCACCTGTCTTTCTTTCACCCTTGCTGCATTTCCTGTACTTCCTTCCATATTCTGATAAGTATTTATGTTGGCATGTTTCTGTAAGCCCAGCCCAACTGTCCTTCATATGTATCTATATCTCTTTGGCTCAGCCCATTTCCTGGCTAAAGCCCTGTTTGTTTGTCCTTCATCCTTTCCCACTGATTTCTTGGCTTAAAGTAAATGTTGGTGTGATTGGATAACCATCAACTACGAAACCGAATTCTATAACTGAGGTGGTAGAAATATACTTAAGTATGATTTACTTGTAATGTCAGTTACCGACACACTATTAGTGTGCAACTTCCTAATGTATACCATCTGTGTATATTGATTAGATCAATATAAGACCCTTTGCCTGCTAGTTATGATAATTTCTTTAATTTTATTGGGATGTCTTTTTTCAGTATATGGAAGGCACTAATATAACACAAAAAGGCTAGGGGTTTACTTTAATCTAGAAACCTCCTAGATGGACATTGTTGTGGAAGCAATATGAATTTTGTACATTCAGATTGTTAAAAAAATTTTTATGGGATATTGTGAGCCAGGTCCATTCTGAATATATTCCTGAGGCAGTTGTTCTCAGCTTGCTATCACTGGCTGCAATTCCATCCTGTTAAAATGGTGGAACTACACAAAATTGTGCCAGTGATGAAACCCTTCTTGAAATCAGTTAAATAGCCTAAGTTGGAATTAATAAGAGGAGTTATTAAGAGTCTCTGCTAGGTGCACATTTTATATTAGTCCATAGTAACTCAGTCAGTCATGGTTTGAATCAACTACAGTTTGGCTGGACTCCTACAATCCTAAACGGTAAGTGATGGTTTACAAATCATAGTGGCTGGTTGACACAATATCCTAAACCAAAATCAAATCATGTAGCTGAGCTTACATTTTCTCTTTAGCACATTTGTAAGAACCAAAATTAATAAATAGAACATCAGGATTTATTAAGTTCAATCAAAATGCTTTTAAATAATCTGATCTTTTTCTACTTTTGGCTCCTCATTTTCTCAAAAAGGTTTTTCAAAGAGAGTGGCAGATGATACAAGATATAACATATTTTAATACAGAAAATATTGTATTGGTTTTAATATGCTTCCCTATTTTATTGGAATGGCATATAGAAGAAAAATGTCAAACATTTAAAACAACTGGAAAAGTAAATCATCCTCTATAAATAACCAGCATATTAAATCTACACTCTGATAAAGTTACAATTTGGACAATTTGCTCTAGAATATCTATAAATTAGATACTTGCAAAATAGGTTCAGTAAATATATATTTACTGCTGCTTTTATTGTGTGAATATTGATAAAAAAGCTTGATTTTTATTTAACCAGCATTACATGTACTACAAAAGACATACACGTGTTCTTCTTTTTTATAGAGCATGTTTAATTTATTTTGAATGAATTTTGAATGAAGATGTGCTAGAAAGAACTTTTTGAACTCTATTTATTAATGTCCAGTCAGAATAGCTGGTTGGTTAATGAATAGTTTCTTTTTAAAAAATAGCCTTTCAAAATGAATAAATTACTGTTTCCTAATATATTGATAACTATGGCCATTAATAGCAATGGCTGGGCAGCAAAATCTTTGACTGGACCATGGACTTAGACTACATAAAAAACATTCCAGCACTGAAAAATGGCAAAAATGGAGTCTCAAGAGGCTGGGCTTGAAAAGTTAGATTTCCAGTTATGGAACTGGATGGTATTTTCTGTTTCATTTTAATGATGTATACCCTCTTAAGTGCTTATGTAAACATAGAGACTAATTATAAATGTAATAATATACAAAATAAGGGCGCAGTTGTCCCATTGTTGCTCTTCAGATGTATTAGCTTAGAGCTGCCATCATCTCCAGCCCAGCTCTAGTTTATCTGGAGAGTCATGAGGGCTTGATTTAATCTGTTGAATGTGACAAGCAATATGTTTCTCTGACACTTATAAGAACAAAGGATAGCAGTTGAACAGATAGATATGTAGGATTTTCATTATCATAATTCTTTGCTGTGAGTTTGAATTTTGGAATTCATGGAAAAGGAAGGTTGCCCTGCTCGCTTAAGATTGCTAGTATTTAAATCTGGGATTAATACTTTTCTGTTTCACTCAAATTTCTTTGTGATCTATAATACATATATTAACTGATACAGTTTCTTTGAGTCCATCAAACATTTTGATAGTTTCTGCAATGCCACAGCAGGTGACAATACTTGGCTAAACTTGGTTGACTTTGAAAATGTGAAGAAAGCCACACTGGTTGGTACTTAGATGGAAAACTCGGGAAATTCTAAAGCTGTAGGCAGGAGGGGGCATTTAAAAAAACTTGGACGAAAGTAGTGGAAAGTCATTTCCATGCTGTTGCCAAGCAAAGATGGGCATGTCAGAGTAATCAGCAGCAGTTCAGCTTGACTTATGGGTATATTTTTGTCAAAGATGAAACCGCATTCTAAGTGTAAGCTAAGAATTTTCTGGAAAAAATGTTCAAGTGTATTAGTGGAAGCATGATACTTCCCAATATGCACCTATGGAAGAGCAAAGGCATATTCTTGCTACTGGCAAGAATGCACAGAATATGTTTTATGTCTCTTTTCATCTATAAAGCAAGGACCTGGCTATTCCATTTTTTTTCTTTGAACTATGCAAATGAGTATAGATCCTTCAATCTTCTGTTCTATTCTGAATATTGTAACTTCCTTGCAATTCACAGGTGCTTTTGCGTTACGATGGTTTCTCCATTTTCTTACCTTACACACTGGTGTAGCCAACAGAGTTCTGTGCTTACCACTTTAACTATATTTTACTCTGCTTACTTTTTTCTTGTTGTCCTCCATCACATCTTTGAAATTATCCATCAGAGAAACTGTACGGTCTGTCAGGCAAATAACTTTCACAGAGCTGCTTGCTGGTCATATATCTTGTAGTAAAAAAATTCAGCACAGCCTTTTATATTTTGCAAAAGACCTTTAATCTCACTCATCCCATGCTGAACTGAATTAGTGAAAAGTCAGTCCCGTTAGCGGAGTGGGAATTTACTTCCATATAAGTATATTTCAGTGGTATCTAATGAACATGCATTTCCTGTTAATGAAGCAACATGAATGACACATAATTCATTGAACCCAAGGATCAGCCACAGTTTTTTGTTCTCTATCTCTTTGTCCATGGAGCCAATAAGGATGACCTTGTACTCCTGTTCTGTGCCTTCCAGACAGAATTGTGACTTTTGTCTTACTTACAAGCAGTCTTACTTATTTCTGTGAATGTGTGCGTGTATGAGATAGAAAGAGAAATAGAAATGGGTCCCTTGTCTCCCAAACTGAAATATAGCCGCAGTATTAAAGGGCTTGCATAATAATCCAAAGTTTTAAATTATGCTCCAAAGCTGTTTAATGGCTCTATTTATCTACCAATCAATATGTTTAAATTGCTGAAATAATACTTATTAATGTGTATTTTAAAATGGTGGAATTAGATTTTAAATCCAATTCATCCAGTTTTTATATGCTGCTTATTGTTAATTGCTGGATTTCTGCAGATTTCTTTATGTAAATTAGAGGTCAAGTTATATATTCCACTTTACTTGTTTAGTTGTTTTACTTTTCAAATTTCCTGTTAGCCTATTCTTATGTAAATTATTTTCCAGATGAGCATGCGGTGGTTTTATTTTGAAAATAATATGTAAAGGATTGCTGTCTTAGCATAACAAAGCGTTGTGGACTCTGCATCAAATGGAAGATAGTGAACAATGATCTGTCATACCTGTGTTAAATTTTGCTCTCTGTGTACAATATAAGATACAGTATTGTTTTTTAAAAATCTTCCAGCATTTACTAGCTAAAGAAAGAGTTGGTTTATTTGCAAAAACATGTTATGACTTTTACACAATTAAATACCTACTCCTTTCAGACCCAGACATTCTCTTTCCTTTGCTGCTCCTGCCAGCATTCATCTTCAAGCAACTTTGTAGTTGACATACGAGGAAGGCTGCAGTTCGAGCAGAATGTAGTAGTGTCAACGTCCTGTTGTAATATATGCATGAAAATCTTATTATAGCATACGTTTAATTCAAACTCCTAATGTCCTATGCACTGAAATTTAATGTAAAACAATGATTAGTTTCAGATTGTACCATTCTATGCAGGTTATGGGTAGATTTCCCATCTCCAAAATGTAGAACAAATACTGCATATTTTTCTTATTCTGAAACAATAGAGCTGTGGGATACAGGCTTTCTGTTATCTTTGTATATCAGGGAGATGAAGATGGGGAGAGGATTGCGTTTTGTCTGTCAGGATGTTTGCATGTGAACCTGCATCCCAAAGGAGTTAAGAGACTGTTCTTGAGAGTGTAATGAAGCTGGTGCCAATGAAAGGCAATCATGTGAAAGAAAGATAGGGGGAAGGGCTGGGAAACCATGAAGGCAATTAAAGCTTCTCTCGCCACCCTCTTCCCCCTTTGCTTCGTGGCCTTCTCTTGGCGGTCTCTCATTACTTGTCTGAACAGAGGAAGCGGATCAAGTTATTCTAAAGTTCAGATCAGCTAAGGAGACATCCGAGAGTGGCCTGTGGTTCCAATGCACAGAATGTTTATGAGACAAGGGCATGGCTGGCTTCTGTGTTGCATTGTTCTGCTGCAAAAGCCAAGCGACAGCCCTGACAGGGTCTGAAGGGATGAATCGATACCAATGATGCATTTAGCACATGACAGCTGGTTGGCTAAGCTTTGGAATGGGTGTCTCACTGTCAGTTGCCGAGTGCAGTTGCAGACTTTTCTTTCTCCTTGGGGG
>JANHFL010002314.1:140375-154763 GCA_032468155.1 Oxyrhabdium leporinum
TGCAGACTTTTCTTTCTGCTTGGGGGGGGGGTGGGGTGGGGTGGGGGAGAAAGATCATTTAAAAATCAATGCAGGGCATTAGAGGGCTTCCTTGAAATACAAGAATTCAGCTTCCCCCTCCCCCAGTGGTGAGTGAAAGGCAGTTCCTGAGAGCTACAGCTGCTTAGATTTCTGAAGATCAGTTCCCTCTTTGTTTTAATGTCCTGTTTCCAAATTCCAGGGTCCCAGTGCTGCAACCTTTGACCTCTTTTTGTATGTGTGTATGTCTGATCTACATCAAATAAAATCAGACAAGACATATTCTAATTGAAACCTCATCATTTCTTTTTCCTTGTAACGGTATATATTTTTTTCCTCCAGACCTTTAACATTACGTGACTAGAAGGTTCTTTTGGAATTGAAGACCGATAGTAAACGGGACATAATTAGGCTTGTTAAAGAAAGAGCAGAATTTGAAATGTTTAAACAACCTAGAACAAAGTTGTAATGAAAGTAGCTTCATAAGCTTGTGCTATCTATTCTCGCACAACCTGAGGCTTTATGAATAAAGATCTGGTGTTTGTCTTCCTCACTTTCTGAAAAAGTGCCCAAAACATATACTGGAAAATATGAAATTAGGGTCCCCATGGATTGTGCTTTTGGCCAGTTCCTCTTACTGAGTTCAGTTAAGAGATTATATTTAAGAATATTTAAGAATTTAAGCATCATGAATCCAGATTATATAGTTTTGAAGCAATATGTTTTATCCAATACCTGTATTATTATTTCAGTTTCTATTGCTGGCACCTTTCTATAGGCAAGCATTTCTAAACTGGATAACAAATATGCTCTTTAAATGTGTTTTCTAAATCACTGACCAAAGATGACAGTTTGTCTCTCATTTCTCTCTATATGGTCAAAATGATTTTCTTTCTATGTGTATAGAAGTAGTTCTTTCTAAGGTATATAAAAGTAGTAGCTAGTTCCTATTGTTTATAGGATGTTGTATAATAACACTTTATGTTCCTGTTCCTTTTCTATGTTAAAAAGATTATGGATTTATTAAGGGTAATTTAATGTCAAGACTTTTTTTAAAAAAGTAAAACCCATTTCATGTTTGAAGACTTTATAAACTGCATAGATATATTCCAGGTAATCCTCGACTTATGGCCACAATTGGACCCGGACCTTCTGTTGTAAAACACTACAGCTATTAAGTGAGCCATCAGATGACTATGCCCAATGCTGGATCTTTTTTGCCATGGTTGTTGAGCAAATCCACCTTCTTCCATTGACTTTGCTTGTTTGAAGTTGGCTGGGAAGTTGCAAACGGTGATCACATGACCTTGGGATTCTGTCACTGTTGTAAATACATGCTGGCTGCCAAGTACCCGAATCACAATCACATGAGCATTGGGACAAGGACTACCTGTAAAAATTTGGTTTGGAAAAAAAATGCATTCATCTACTGGATAGGAAAGGAAAGTTAAGGACTCTGTCCCCTATATATCATAGCATCTAATGACCTTGTCTTAGAGAAATAGCTAAATATATCCTCTGCTCACGTCTTCTATTCATCCAGTAGCCTATCACTTCTTTCATCAGCAATTTGCCTATTGCTAGCCAGTTCCTTTTCTTCTTATAGCGCATGTTTTTCCCCCCAAACTGACTCAGTGTTGTAGGGGCACTAAATATGCCCAGTTCTCCTTTAAATATCTTTTGAGGAGGGAGGATGTTTCCCCTCCCCTCCCCTTTTCCTTTATAGCTTTAGAAATCTTGGGAAAGTCCCAAGTTTGCTAATATTTCTCCCTTGTGCAGAAATGGTGCGGTTAATCTCTGAAAAATGCATTACCAAAGAAAATAATGGCTAATAGTTACCTTTGTTTTGATACCCCAAGAAGTTCCTTTAGATGTAATATTTATTGATATTTTGTAAGCTTTATTATTAAAGCAGCTTCTGTTTTATAGCTATTGTGCAGCTGTGGTTGATGTTCTTGTATTTGTAGAGTAATGAACATTCTCACTTCTAAATTGTAATCAATATTTTAGTTCTCTTGAGTTTAGAGGAATTATTTAGGCATCTGAAAGGTATTTTCATCTTGGGCTAATTATATTGGGGCTGACACCTAGTTAAATAACTTTAGACTGAATTGTCATAATTTCTGGTTGGGTTATTTTGTTTATTCATTTATTTAATTTGACTTTAGCACTGCCCAACTCCAGCCTGACTCTGGGTAGCTCACAGTATAAAAAACAAACACAAATACAGTAAGACAAATAAAAATACAGTAAAGGGAAATAAGTAAAATTGGAAATCCAGACATCTAACCTCAAAACATATACAACTTGTACAAACACATCTAGGAAAGTGTTCCATCCATCCTACCATGAGGCCTGGGAGAACAGCCTTTAAGAACGTCTGGAAAACCATTAGTGTGGCAGCCATTTGGATCTCATTGAGGAGGACAGTGCCATAACAGAATATGTACTTCCTGGATCTAAAAGATGAGAGTGTTTGATCAGGTAGGCTAGATTACACCTACTCTGTCACCTCTTAGCAGCTAGTCATACTTCATAGGAGATGAGTGGTCCCACAGATAACTGGTCCCAATGCCATGTAGCACATAACCATTATCTTGGACCAGTATATCTTTATTAAGCTATATTTCCATGAGAAGTGCTGTAATAGTATGAAGTATTAAAATAACTTTTAAAAAAAAGATATATTGCTGCAAAGGACATCTTAATGGATTCATTTGGCCTAGTGTATGTTTCGAAAGAGTTTAGGAAATAGGACAGTAACCACTGGCTCCACCTCCAGCATAATTTGATCTCCCCCTCCCTTATTTTGCTATAGTTTGAAGAAGAAGCATTTTATAAATTTGCATAGCTCATTGGAGAGGTCAAGTTAGAAACAATCCGTTCTTTAGGCTTCTATTCTCTAATCATGGATAGCAGGTACAGTAGGTAGGACTGAGGGAGATCTGGTTGAACCAATTAGCCCAACCCTGCTTTTTTATTTTGCAGGAAAGCCAGAGATGAATAGCGAAGAACAGAAGAAATTAATTTTTCCTCCTTGTGTGGGAAGAAGTAATGATATATGTGCTTTTGTAACTTATGTTAAAATAATTTACTATTTTAGAAAACTTTAACCTGATCACTTGGAGCATCTTAACTGAAATGCGTTAAATTATACTTCAATTATTTCTTCTGCTATCTCTTTAATTTCAAAATAAGTTAATATAATTATATTTTCTTTCTTTTCTTCTCATGAGGAAAAAACAGAGAGAGAACAATTCCACCTGAGCAAGGTGGATGCAGTACTTAAACATTTTGCTCACATTGGCACTGGAACTGATAGCAAAAATTGGCTGAAAATAAGGGAAGCAAGCAAGGAAACAGATTCATGCTTGGAAAGGTGCTGTAAATAGCAGGACTGGAAATAATTGTCAGTGATCAGCAAATTTAGAAATAGAAGTTTTGTTCAAACATATTCCACTTTAGAAACTGACTTATTTTTTTCCATAATTGAATAATAACTTTGTGATTTTCTTTTCCAAAATGACCTGAAATGTGCCCTACCAATGCTTTAAAGAAATAAGGATTATGTATTCTTCTCTTCTAATAGAAAATACTTCAGTGCTATTCAATCAGTTGCTTAGAGCTCAAGAAGCCAATTTACTCTTTACTCTGCTCTCACTTTTTGTTTTCTTTTTTTTTGACACTCAACATTCAGAGGCCGTTGTAGACATTTTGTCTTGGGTGTTTTTGTTTGCTTGTTTGTTTAATATTTCAAATCACTGAAGGATCCTGAGTTTGCCGCCTTGTTTCTTAGTTCTCCTGGCTCAATTTCTTTCTGTGAGCACTAATAGCAAACTTTTGAGGAAGGAAGGAATGACGTGAACATATTCATAGCTAAAACTTGGCACAACTGTATTGGCAAGGTAGGATGCATTCCCTGGGATTTTTGCCAGGCTTTGAAAGGCAAAATCCTAATCCTATTCATTCTGAAAGCATTTGCTTATTCCTGGGCCTTGTTTTCATGTGTTGGGCTAACATGGAATTAGGCTTTAGCTGAGCCAGCAGGAGTATATGGAAGGAGATAAAAATCTGTGCTAAGCAAAATAGAAGGCAGATGAGACAAAAGGCTAGAGGGACTAAATGCTCTTATTTACATACAGTATAGATAAGGACAATTACATCCAGTGGAAGGCAAATATAGGATTATCTTTTTCAGGAAAAAGAAAGGTCATATGGTAAAAGTAAACTGCAGATTTAAAAAAATGAAATAAGGTTTATATTTCATATGAAATCAATGTCTTCTTAAATAGTAGAAGATGCCAACCTAGTCTCTTGAGAGAGTCCCTGCGGATTTTACTCAACTAGTTATTGTCAACTACAGGGCGTGATGCTCATCTCCGTTTCAGGGCCATTGAGCCAGTGCTGTCCAAAGACATTTCTGCAGTCATATAGCCAGTATGATGTCACAAAGCACTGTCACCTTTCCATCAAAATGGTACCTATTTATTTAGTTGCATTTGCCTGCTTTCGAACTGGGCTGAGGTTGGGAGCTCACCCCATTGTTTGGTGCTTGGGTCTCGAACCTGGGCTACTAGCTTTCCAGCTGACAAGCCCAGCTTCTGAGCTACCACACCAAATCTCCTGAGACGGGAAGTTAAATAATTTTGGGTTAGCCGTGGTTAAAGCCTTTTTTCCTGCCCCGTTTTTACTATGCAGAACAGGCCCTTTCCATCTGAATGTGAACAGAGTAACACAACAAAAAGATACAACCACATAAATCATTCTGTATCCATATTCTTTATTGCTTGAAAGTCATCATCAATACTTTACCAAACCTTTCCAGGTATAGATCAATCAGTGGGACTTTGCTGGAGATAGTGTCCTGCCTTCTAAATGCTCCCTTCTAAATGCCCCCCAGCATTCTTGCTATTTTCTGAATCATTTGCACTTTCCAACACCTGTTCCAAGGTAACTTCAAACTATTGTTCAATACATTATAATAATGCAGTGTAATATTATGTCCTGGGTAACCAAAGCATGACCATGTATTGTATGGTTATACTTGATTTTTCTTTCCTTCTGGATTTCTGTTTCATAATTTTGATAAATATATATTTGAAATAAAATGTTGATATTGTTGTGGTTGAATGAAATTTTGCCTAATTGTCTAATTCTAATCTAAAGAATCACTTTAGAATGTCAACTATTACGGTAGAAAATGAATATAGTTTAAAACCATGACATTTCAGAGTGATTTATACTAAGATGTTTAATTTGAGTCAATTTAATTTTAGCTTCTTACATACTCACAGTCTGATACTGGTTCTTGAAATGAATTTTTATAATATATATATGTGTGTGTGTGTGTTGTGAGAATGACCTTTGGATTCAGAAAGTTTTCTAGTTGACTGCCAAATAATGTGAAACCTATAAGGTGGTTCACAAATTATAGTAAATTGGCTCTCTTTAAATCTTGAGAAATAATTAAAAACATTCTTTGTCTTTAAGTGATATGAACATATTTAGTAATTATTCCTTTTTCTTATTTACCATATTTTCTTTTAACATTAAGCATGAGGAAATACAAAACAAATAGAAATTTCTTGAGATTCTTCTTGTCCTAATAAAATACGAATTACTTTGCAATTTGTGTTTCCTCCTGTAAATGGATTTTGTGAAATGCCAACACAGCCTTTGTCTGTGGCTGTTGTTTACAGAAGATTTTAGTTTAATTTAGATAGGTATTAATACATTTGTAGTATTAAAAAAAGGCTAATTTAAAGGAAAGAATAGAGGGACCAAACATTTATGTCCCTGGTCTTCTGAGCAAATTGAATTTAAATGTGATGGAACTTTTATGGTGGACAATGAGAACTTCTGTTGACTTTTGTGAACTGCTGTAGATTATAGATACTTGATTACTTTGCATATCCCATCCTAGAACTTAAATGATCAGTAACAAAAGGTGATGCAGATATAATATTTTGTTTCTAAAGATTGTGAGCTTTTGCAAGTTCCCGTTGATACTTGTTCTTGTCCCCTGCTGTTGCTGATTGGGTTTCTCAGATAACTATGTTAAGATATTATGTCAGTCACTATGATCTGTGGATGGCCAGTGTGATTTCTAAACTATGGTCTGCAGATTAGCACAATGAATCAATCAAACTATTACATGGCTTGATCAAGAAACCATGCACACCGTGTATGACCCCAGCCAACAACTTCAGTTTTAAGTATAGGCTAAGAGAACTTCAGGGATAAAACAGAGTGTGCCCAGGACTAAGGATCACCATCTTTGTTTGCAAAGTATTGAAATAGACCTTTCCACTGTCTAAAGCCTCTCCCCACGGAAGATGGGCACTTAAGAAATATGGAATTTTTAAAAGAAATATATTTTCTGAAGGAATTAAATCCAATCTTGGAAGATAGATTTAAGTTCCCAATAATCCTGCTAATGATCTTCAATTCTGTACTGCCTTTGTGCGGTTTCATTACCAGCAGCCTCATTCTTTTCATGGATTTACAGTGTGAATTCACATTTCTGAAAAGAACTTCCACAATTTTGAGTTGATAAAGAGATAGCACGCTAATGGTCATGTTGGCTGGAAGTCCTATAAGCTCTTATTGGACTGGGGAAGGATATGATAAAGCAGGGCTGTCAAACTCCCAGCCCATGGGCCAGATGCAGCACGTGCTGGTCATGCCCACACCCGGATTAGCGAAGGGGAAAAAGTCCCGATACCGTGCTGATGTGAGTTTGACACCCTTGTTATAAAGCTATGGTTTGATGATGACACCATAGTTGTCAGAATGAGTGGTGTTAATAATGAGTCCAACGGAAGTTGTCAAGCTGGAAGGAGAAAACTTTCTTATAATTTTTTCTTGACTTTTCTTTTTTAAGGAATTGAGCACTAATTTGATGTTAAAACAATCTGCTATGTACTAAGGTTTGTTTTTTTTTTTTGATGGAGAGTGGGATAACCACTTCTCTTGGAATTCATGCATTACTTGACTTTTCCAGTTTTTTAAAGTACTAGGTTCATGCATCATCATCTTACAGAAAGGTTAAGGATGTCCATTTAAGGAACAGAAATAAATTATTGCTGCAGTCTTTCACTCTGATCTTTTACAATTGTGAAATTGTATAGAGCAATTCAGGAGATAATATTTTACATATTCTACATATTCTTTAACATGATTGACCGTGATTTTAGAATGGCTTTCTTTTAGGAAATAAAACTTGACTGAAAAACTGACAGGAAAATAGAATCCCAAAACAGTTTGATTCCCATCTGTCCTGTGTTTTCTGTCATGCCGTCTGCCAGTCAAATACTATGAACAGAAGTCTGTGGTTGTTTTAATAGCCTTTAAGCTGCTGCTGCTGATAATAATGATTCATTTTTTCCAATGATATTGAAAAAAAAAAAGATAAATGAGGCTCCATGATACTCTCTCTGCAATAAAATTTGTTTTGCTTCTTTGTACTTTTGACTTATCTGGAAAGTTCAGTGCTTGGTATACTTAAGAAATGTTAATAAGAACCTGAAGTTTGTCCATAAATATTTCAACTAATGCATCTTGTTTCAATTCTCCATAATTCTCAATTATAGTCTAACCATATATCTCAGTTGAAAAAAGAATGAAATGGTGTGTTTTCATGTGCCGCCTGCCAGTGATTAAAATCCAGTTTTATTTAGAAGCCCAAATATAATTACGGTAGATTTGAATTCATATATAAAACCTACTTCAGTTACTCTTTGGATTCAAATATTAATAACAGAGTTTGGGGGTTATTCATGCTACCCTTTTGTACTTGGGTGCAGTGACTCAACACTTTCAAGATTTGTATGGGGAATTAATTGCAGGTGGTGCAAATGTACTTAAATGATTGTTTTTCTTTTGATGCACACAGAAGACAAGCCGTATGCTATTTTGATAGTTCGTATTGTGCGTACGCTGTACATAAAGTGCCAATGTGACAGTTAATTTACATTATTTCAGACAAAAATGAGCTTTTGAATTGTCCAGGAAGTTGTTGAAGGAGGAGAAAGACTGCATGAGATACAGCTGAGACTTTGAAGAAACAAAAGAAATAGAATATCTGGCTCTTGATTTAGATTAAAGTAGGATACAGGAAAACAGAATGTAATTCAGATGGGCAGGGATTAAGAATAAAAAAAAATGGTGTTCTCTAACTAGCAGAAACAGAAGTTAGAAACTCAAAAGCACAAAAGAATGATTAACTTCATTGAAGATTTACTAAAATGAATAAGCAAATATTACTACTATCTAATTATTGATGTTATGAATATTATTATTACTATTTCTCAACTGTACTCAGACAACACACTGTTTATATAGACATTGAATTTTTATGTTTATATATGTGTGTGTGTGTGTGTGTGTGTATATCTATATATAAGCTTGAATGCTTAATCTTTTAAAATATCTGAGGCCTATTTAAAAATGAGTTTCAGGTATATGTGTTTATTTAGTCAAGCTCGCAGAATGATCATCAATACACTTACAATGACTTATTCTGATTGTAGAGCATTATGGGGAGGCACTCTATAACTGCAAGATATTAGACTGTGGGTGAATAATCTTAGGATTTTTACTTGCTCTCATGAATATAATGCTGTTTGAATTAGGTTTTTGTCTATGAGTGTAGCCCTGTATATCCATTCTTCCATGTGGCTGCATGTGCTGATATTGTCTCTTCTGTATTTTGAATTCTTCGTTTAAGCACTACTGGTGAGCTCTTGTTATGGATCAGAGCACCTGCCGCTTGAATGCCTTGTTCTAAAGGTATGCAACTCAGATCACGCTAGAAGGCTACTTCTAGAGCAAAGTTGACTACTGAAATCTCTCTGTAAAGCATTCATTCAGCAGTAAACAGCTTAATTTAGTGTTCTGTATTTGTAATATATTATCTCCTAGCCTCTTTTATCTCCCCATAGCATTCATTCTTTCATTTCTGCACTGCTAGATATTTCTTTAAATCTCTATTTTATCTTTGACCATTTTATTTTCATTTTCTGTACTGTGTGTGTGCTTGTGTGTCTCTGTGTGTCTGTATGTGTGTACCTTCACAGGTCTCCCTCTTTGTGGATAAACTCATTTTTTTCCTCTTTGTACTCCTTTTGTTCTGTGTTATATTTCTCTCATCTTTGTGCTTTGATGAGGATTTTTTTGCAAAGCACCCCAGGCCTCTTTGGCGAGCAATTCATACTAGTTAAAGAGCCTTAGACACAAATGGACCATACAGTTGGCAGGCTGATTAAGTTACTGAAAAAGCTGCAGCCAAGATCACAATGCATTTTTAAATCAAGAAGTGAAGTACTTCATTTGCATTTCTTACACCTCATTTCTAGCGATCTTCGATAATTTTTAGTTTGCATCCTTTCTCAGAAAGGAGCAATAAATTTTTGTATTCCCCAGATTAGCCAGACAGGTAAGCGAATATGAGTGGCTTGTTAAACCTTGTGTCCTGCAAACCTATCTTACTTGTTGTATGGATTGATAGGTGAAGGTGAAGCCTAGTATGTATGGACACATTGAAAAAATAATTTGGGGTCATTGACAAAGGAAGAAACAGATTTCTACAGAACAAGTTGAAAAGAAAATCTAAAGGTTCAGAAGTCTGTTTATTCTAATGTTTTTCTTGTAGTGGTTTACTGATAGTGTCGTAGGATATCAAGATTTTGAGAGTCTAAATTGTAGGCATAGCTGCTGCTTGGCACCCTGCCTTATTTTATTTCCTTTCTATTGTATTATAGGAAACGGACATGTATTTTTAAATTAAGACTAAATGAGAAGGCCAATGCAGCTCTTGACCTCAAATTTTCTCCTGGTTAGACTATGCATAATAGCGCACAATCTGCTCTGCTGCATGTTCAATTTTTGGGGTAGTAGTGAAGGAAAAACATAGATCTCTAGATTTCTGTGTATGAGATTAAAGAAAGTTTAGAATTAGTAAGAAAATGAAGGGAAGGTCTATCAAGGTGGGAAAGATGAATTTACCAGCATGGTGGAGAGACCACTGGATCAAATTCCCATTCAGCCATGAATGTAATTTGCTGTCCAGGATTGCTGTAACAAGAGAGCCGTGTATAAGAGAGAGCTGTTTGGGAAAAGCTATAGTATAAGCAAAATAAAAAATAACTTTGCCACGTTGAGGTAGTAGATTATGTAATAGCTAGTTCACAGAGACTAGCATTTATGTTCATTTTTATAAATCAACAGGGTGATAATTTAACTTTTAATTTCAGAGTAATTGAAATATTAGAATGGAGATATTATATGAAGATAATATCCATATATGGATGGCTAGAATATTTTTTAATTTTTTAATACTTCAATAATTTTAATATTTTTATAATTATAATAAATATTTATAGTAATGATGATCAGCATAATTTTGTGATCACTTTCAAGAAAAAATGTTTTTCTCCCATCTACAGTAAAAGCAAAAGTTTCTGGAAGGTAGATCTGTTGCAGAAATAATTAAGCTAAAAAATGCAGTTCACAAGACAAACCAGAGCAGCCATCTGCTACAAAATTCTTTTCAACAATTGTGCAGACTGTAGCATTTTCATAAGAATTGATGTAACAGCAATACCATGTTGCATGAATAATCTTATTATAGTAATAAGAAATATTTCCTGAATGTGATGTTTAACAAATGTGATCTGGCATTAATATGGAGGGCCAAGGATCAGATTTAGATTTAAAGCGCTCAAGAAATTTGATTGGAAGCCCTAGGAGGTTAATGTTGAAGATCTGGACTATTCTATCCACAGATTTGTGAAAATTGTTTTAGTGCTTGCCTGAAATGTTTGTTGTTCATTGTCTTTGTTCAATGGTAGAAAGGTGGAAAAAAGACAGGATGATGGCAACCTGCAGCAAGATGAATATACTCAATTGCAAAACCTGAAGGAGCACGCTGAGAGGGCAGATCTTCCTGGAGAATATCAATCTATTTGGTCTTTAAGTGTCAATATTGACTTGGTGGTACATCTGTCAAATGGTTTATGTTATACTTGAAACCCTCCACGTACATCATTTTTAAGGCAATCTAGTAAGGGAGGTCAGTGTAGTCTTGGTTGCTGAAGTGGCTGGACTCTAAGGAAATACTCAACAAGATTTAGTGAAGGAGAGGAGATTTAAATGGAGGGTGGTAGTTAGAGCTGATCTCTGGTATTGTGCTATCTCATATAAAAATAGTTCACTTTTAAAGTATATTCCTTAGAATTACAAGTACGTTTTTGCTTCAGTTCCTCTAAGCCAGGGCTGTCAAACTCGATTTCATTGAGGGCCGCATCAGGGTTGTGTTTGACCTTCCGGGGCCAGGGTGGAAATGGCCAGCTCGACATCACTCATGTCGGGGGCACCTGTGGTGGTCCCTCTGCCAGTGAAAACAGAGCTGGGGGGGCACACAACCCTCCCGAGCTCAGATTTTGCTGGTAGAGGCACTGCAGGCCGGTGCTTTGCTGTTTCCAGGTGGCCCCATGGGCCAGATCTAAGCACCCTGCGGGCCGAATCTGGCCCCTGGGCCTTGAGTTTGACACCCCTGATCTAAGTTGTCTTGATTTAGGTATTTTGAGGGAGAAACAGTCAAAATGGTATAGGAGAGTAGTGGTTGTCATCCCAGTGTAAGATTAACTAGCGTTTAAGCACTTTCATTCTGTTTTCTGACTCTAAAATATGTTTTACAAATGCCAGTCCTCAACTAGACTGCACTGCAAGAAATATATCATTAAGAAACAAGAAAAACAACCTTCAGAAAATACATCTTTCTTACCATACAGAAAAATTACTGGAATCTAGCAAGACTGAGCTTGTTCAGGGTTTCCCAAATGATTCAATTGGGTTGCACAATATTTTCTAAGTACTTGCTACGGTAATATATTGAAAGCTCTGGCTAAATGACTTAATCAGAGTTGTGGACATAATGCCTGGAATTTATTTTTTTCCCCACAAGAGTGTTCCCTTTAATTCAGTTGTTTGCCTTTCCTATGTCTTTATTAGACAAATGGTATTAGGGGAGAGAAAAAGACCAAGGACTAGAAAGTCATAGCATTTCTTTTGTTAAAGCACATGCCCTCTCCTTCTCTGCTCTTTTCCCTGCCTGGATGTTGTTTGCTTTATCCCCTGAACCCTGTGACTACTGTTTGCTAAGCACTTATGCAGGCTGTGTAATCTATTGCTAAGATGTTCCTTATCTCCGTTTTATAAAACTCCTTTAAAGCTTGCCGGAAGCAATTGTACTGCTGTGAGGAGAGTGAGAATACTGGTGAAGATGGCATTATTGGCTTCTGTTTATGATAATTAAACTTGGCCAAGTTTCTCCCCAAATGAAAATCGGATGTCCCTAGCTGCCATCTTTTGAAATGGTCTGACTTTCACATTAGCAAGACTGTCTAAATATTGGCCAGCTCAGCTAGCATTCCACAAGCAATGCATGGCGAAAGTGATCACATCTGATTGTGTAACAATGACCTTCTGTCGAGTATTGCTTTTAAATACTTATCTGAATATGTTAGTGTGGATTTATGTCAAGCGGTGCCTAGTTTGATTGAACTGGTTCTTTCTTTTGAGCAGGGAAATCTGCAAGCAGTTGGCTGGAATAATCCTATGCTCATAGATCTGAAATATGAGGTCCTCTCTCGAGCATAATTGAAAAAAAAATAGAAGATTCACAGATTATTGGATATATGTGCACCTATTCCAAATGATGTTGGCTCTAAGAAGAAATATGTTTCTTAGGATATTCAATGGATCTTTCTCCTACGCTGTGCACACTGTTTTTTTCAGATTGGTCAAAGGGTGGCAGCTTTTATACAGCCTAATTTTGAGAAGCTCCTTGGATGCCATCTTGGCATGCCTCTTAATGCCCTAATTATAAGAAAGGCCCTTAATCCTTTTGAATAGCGAAAGATTTCTCTGAAATCTTTTTTGCATTTTCTTCTTGGGTCCTAGTACATTTTATAAAGAGAAATCCTGATAGTGAAGATAATCCCTAAATAGTACGTACATGTGCTCTTTTCACATATTTGGGAAAGGGGGATAACCTAATAATTTTAAAGGATAATTGTTTTCTGATGTGTATGTTCCATTTTCACACGTATCAATAATGACATGTGATCTCTGTGGCCTGCTGAAAAGAAGAATGCATTCTGAAATCTCACACGAAGTTTTCTCTTCGCAGTGTCCCAAATTCCCCATTTTTTATTTTTTATTTGTTCTCCCGATCTCAGGGGGCACGAAAACCACTGCTCTCCCCCCCCCCCTTTTCCTCTTGGCTTTCCCGATTGTCTTGGGGCTGTGTAATTTGGCTTTCAATTCTATTGACACACTGCTGCTGGATTCAACTGCAAACCAGGATGTGGAATGTAGTCAGCAGCCAGGGGAAGAGGGGGAAGACCTGAATTATTTATGAAGAACAACTTAACAGGCTTGTGGCCTAGCTGTTAACGATCAGCAGAGAGAGCTCCGAACATGGCTAGGTTGTGGGGGTCTCTATCGCTTGTTCTGTCTGAAAGGACGTTATTGTCTCGCATGGAACAGTGTTTGTGGGAGTCTTTGTCAAGTGCTTATTCAGAAAGTGCAGACACTGTATTATGCAAGAACCAAAAAGCTGCTTTATGCTTGGAAATAGAATATCAGCAATTGTACAGTCTCCCTTTTCCTCTGCTGTCCCGGCTTTGTTTTCATTCCAAAGAGTTGGGGACATGGTGCACAACTTCCACGCGCTCACAAGGATAGTTAAAACTGGTTAGAGAACGGATTTCACTTGTTAACAATAAACAGAAAACCTGGCCAGGCTCAAGTGAACAGTTAGTTGTGTGTGCAACAATTTTTAAAAAATAGATTCTAGATTTGGGAAGAATAATTTTCTTCGTGGGTGAAGCAGGTGAAGGACTAGAGCAGTGGTGGTTAACCTTTTTGGCACTGAGTGCCGAAATGGGAGCACGTGTCCGCCGAAAAGGCACTGACTGCCGAAATGCGTGGACGTGCACCAGAAAGTGGAAGAGCAGCTCCCGGCATGTGCGCCGGCCACCTGGTCTTCCGGCTTCTAACGCGCATGTGCACGTGAAGACCAGCTGGCAGCCGGTTTCTAACGCACATGCATGCGCCGGCAGCCATGCATGTTAGAAACCGAAAAACCAGCTGGCGCACGCCAGAGCCCAGAAGAGCAACGGGCAACGGCTGGCATGCCTAGAGAGATGGCTCTGTGTGCCACTTCTGGCACGCGTAGCATAGGTTCGCCATCACGGGACTAGAGGCATTCTTTTCCACTGCAGTTGTGATTCTACCAGGAAGCCCCATCACTACATTTAGATAAAACTAATAAACTACTTTTGTGCCAGTGGAAGCATTTATCTG
>JANHFL010002317.1:0-16829 GCA_032468155.1 Oxyrhabdium leporinum
CCCCCCCCCCCCCCCCCCCCCCCCCCCCCCCCCCCCCCCCCCCCCCCCCCCCCCCCCCCCCCCCCCCCCCACAGGCAGTAAGAGAGGAAGGGAGGAAAAGCAGAATTCTCTCTCGTATTTTCGGCCTTCTTGCTGGCCAAAGGGCCGGGCAGCTTGGTCATCTCTGTGTTGGCAGGGAGGTAAAATGGGTAGAGACAAAGGCCTGACCTGGATGCATCTTGGCTTACCAGGACGTGCATCGGGGCGCGGAGATGGTTTAGTGGTCTTCGGAATGCGTCTCCAAAGACGGAGATGCCCACGGTGGTTTCATGCCCGGACCTGCGTAGCTGGCGTCTTCTGTGGTCTTGCTTGGCAATCTTGGCTTGTTGGAGGGAGGGACGTGGGAGAGGCGGAGGGACGTGGAGGAGGTAAATCGTGAGCTGGATGTTGGCTTGTTGGAGGCAGACACATCTACCTACCATCCGTTTCCACCCTTCGTGGGAGTTATATTTGAGTGCTGGGCTCCCTCTCTGCAGAACTTCTGAGATCATGGAAATGCGAATCAAAATCCTTCTTCCCGGCTCATGAAAGCAGCTGCATCCTCGCTCATGGAAACAGCCTCCGCCCGGGATTTTCCAGGTTCGCCTCCAAATTATACCCCGAACCGGTGAATTTGAGCCAAGGTGGTGGAGAGCCCAGCGGATCCGTGGAATCCTCCATCCTCTGCCAACCGTGGGGATCTCGGGGACGCGTCTCTCCCGCCGTCCCGAACGGGATTCGTTTAACCTTTCGAATCGCGGGCTCTTGTCTTTCCCGGACTTTTCCCCACTTGTCTCATCCGTCATCCTCTCTCGTCGTCTCCACCGTGGCCGGCCAAGGGGACGGAGAGCCACCTCGGTCCGTCCGTCTGGCCTCCGGCGACAAGGAGGAGGAGGAGTCCCCGCTAATAAAAAGCGAGCGATCCATCGGTCGATTCTGCGCCTCCCATAAATCAGATTCTCCTGCCAGAAGCTTTTTAGAGAGAGAGACGCGCCGTTGAATAATTTAGCTCGGATCATCATAACCGACTTAATGGATTTCCTGCTAAATTCTCTCCGAGGCTCTCTGGGGGGGTGGAGAATTCGAGATTGCTTCTGACAACCCGGAGTGGATTTTTCCTCCCCCCCCCCCCACTCAGCTTTGCATGTAAGGCCACGCCTGTGCGCCGTTTTTCCACCCGTCTGTGAGAAAATATATATATATATATATATACACACATATCTAATAACTGAGAGGTTATCTTTTAATGAGCAGGCTTGCCAGACATCAGGTGAGTGCGGACCTCCGGATAAGAAAGGCCAAAGGGGATCTCAAGTTTAGATTTAGGGGAGCCCCCGAGCCCCCCAACACCTTTCCCCTGCAGATATTTCACTGGCTGGGCTGGGAGAGTAGCTTTAAAAGGCTGAACTGTCTGCTTTTCTTGCTTTTGGGGAGAAATTTCAGCTGCTTTGTTAGGGAGGAGGAAAAGAAACGCCCAAGACGGTGTCTCCGTCCCATAAGGGAGTTTGATTTTAGCAGCCACCGTTGCAAATCTTAACCTTGGTTTATGAACGGGGCTGCCCCCACCTCTGAAGTAAACCAGGTTTATTTAGATATCATTTTTCCTTTTCCTGATTCCTTTCCTGAAAGAAACTCAGGATCTCAAATTTGGTGAGGCTGTAGGATTGGCAAGTTCTCCACATCAAACTCAGCAAGGGGCTTGCTTTGTCCACCAGGATTGAGTTTCTCTCCGCTTATTTTTTTTTTTTGGGGGGGGGGAGAAGGACGGGCGGGGGTGTTTCCTGGACCTCCTCTCCTGAAATAGGCTCACCTCTTTAATATGCATCCAGTGGGATTTTAGGGGTTGCGGGAGAGCGGTGGATCTGTGTGCAAAATCGTGCGTGTCTTGATATTTTTATTTATTTCTCCTCTTTTTGAAAAAAAAACCCAAACAGCCCAAGATTTGTTTATCTTCACATTTCAGTTGCTGCTTTTTATGATTTGGCTTGAATGAAAAGGCCCACAGCCACACCTGGTAAACTTCTGAGAGATGAATTTGAGCAATTTTAGAAACTGCGATCAAACATTGGAAAAAATGGATTTTAAAACCTCAGGTTTTTGGCTTAAACCTTGCCTGGACACGGGCTTCCTCTTCCTCCTCCTCCTCCTCCTCATTATTATTATTATTTTTATTATTATTTTTATTATGTAATCTTCAATTCGATTCACAGTCTGGGACTGGAAAAAACTTAACCAACCAAGGACCTAAGACCTGTTAAGGTAATTAACATTGTTCTGACTTTATTATTATTATTATTATTTAGCCTAATCTGTTTCCTTAAAGGAAAGACCCGATACAGGCTCAGGAACGAGAACTGGATATTCTACAAATCCGTTTAGCGGAAAATTCCTCTCCAACTTGCAAAAATCCTCCTTGGTGTTCATACATGGAACTGAAAACTAATCCTTAGCTGAATGAATTCTTAATATTAGGAATTAATCAATTGGGACGCCTTCCATGAATTAATAGAATTAAAGCGTGTTTGCAATCCGCCACAGGAAAGGCGGCATCTAATCTCTTGGTGCCACCCCTTGGCGGCTGTAATCAGTCCAGGGAATGAACAGAAATGTATGGACTATGTAGTCCACAGACCTTAAACACTCTTCTCCCCGAAACCTCAATTTCCTTGAGATTTTCATTTAAAAGCAAAAATAAACATCTTCAGCTATTTTGCTCCTAACTTGTCCATGTTTTGCCACTGGTTTCAGCGGCCAAAATTTGATTTTTGAACGAAGGGGTTGCTTTATTTTGTAGGAAGCAGAGAAAAACAGATGTTTGAACATACTTGACTAATCTTTACCCTCTCCAGAAAGTTATTTTAGCCTCACTCGTTCGGTGGTAGAAATATGCTGGTCCCCAAATGTAAAAAGACATCGCATCTCTTATTAATAGATCCCACCCCAGTTGCAGTCTGCATTACAAACTGGAGGGGTGTGTGTTAAAAATCAATATTCATCCAGGTTTTATCCAGTCAAATTTAAGTAATTTAGTGAGAAGTACTTAAGGTATAGGGTTAAAATGCAATTCATAAGGAGATGTCGTCCTTAGCCCCCTGAAAGTTTAAGAAACTTTGAAAAAAAATAACCTTCAAGTTTTTGAATTCCCAAATCTGGACATATGGACAGATAGAAACTGGATCCTCCTTTTAAAGCCATTTAGAGTGATGTCTAAAAGCCCTTAATTGGATAAATGGCCTAGCTATTAATATAAGGCACACTTATTTGTCTCTTGCGAACTAATGTATTTGAAAATGCAATTTGCAATTCAATATATAACTCCATGTATACGTACAATTATATATATATATATATATATATAAAACCTCTTACCAAATTGATCACAGGTCTCCATCTTATGTGTACGGGGAGTCCTCAACTTACGGCCACAATTGAACCCCAAATTTCCATCATTTAACTGAGACGGTTGTTAAGTGAGTTTTGCCCCCTTTTACGACCTTTCTTGCCATCGATAAGTGAATCGCCACAATTGTTAAGGTTGTGAAGTGACTCTGGCTTCCCCCCCCCCCCAGCTAGAAGGGGCAATCACGTGACCCAAGTCATAACTATGAGTCGGTGGCCCAGTGTCTGAAATTTGATCACCTGATCACGAAAGGTGCTGCAAATGGTTGTAAGCGTGAAACACGGTCATAAGTCGCTTTTTTTTCAGTGCCGGCGTAACTTTGAACGGTCACTAAGCAAAATGTTATAAGCAGGGGACTAACTATCACACCGCGTTGTGTTATTTGCGTATATTTTTACTTCTGCCCTCCATGTATTTCAGGCCATATTCTAAATCAATCGAGAGAGCGATCTCTGTTTTTTCATTCCGCATTCAGAATTGCAGTGAGATCCTTGCGGGTTATTCAAAAGGATATTTAAATTTTTTTCCCCCTTTTTTGTTTTTCACCCCCTTTTTCTGCTTTTTATCCGATTGGGTTCCACTTTTCTATCCTTCCTCCTTTTTTTTTGCAATTCTTTCTCGCAAGTGACGGGTTGAATGCGTCCGATGGATTTTGAGATAGCAGATTTCAGGTGCAAACTTTTAAAAGCTTATTTTATTTTATTTTCCTTTTGGATGGCTTGGTGAAAATCAGCCGGTTGGTGGGATAGTTTGGAATTCCCCCCCCCCCCCTTGGTGAAAAAGGTTGCAAGCTTTTCCCCATCCTTTAAAAAAACCCCGAGAGAGTCGCACAGAATTCTGGGAGTTGAAGTCCACCCATCTTCCCAGGTGCTCAATTTGAAAAAAAAATAAAATAAAAATGAGCTTAGAGGATGCTGAACATTGCAGGAGATCCTCGACTTACAACCACAATTGAGGCCAACATTTCCTTTGCTAAGCAAGACAGCTGTTCAGCCAGTTTTTCCTCGTTTTCTTGCCTCCGTTGTTAAACGAATCATTTAAATCATTTAAATTAGTAACAGGATTGTTAAGCGAATCTGGCTTCCCCGTTGACTTTGCTGGTCAGAAGGTCGTAAAAGGGGGACCACGTGACCCCCCTCCAGGACACTGCGACCGTCATAACTACGTGCCGGTTGCCAAGCACTCAAATTTTGATCCCGTGACCACGGGGATTCCGTAACGGTCGTAAGTGTGAAAAGTCCTTTTTCTCAGCACCATTTTAACTTCGGTCACTGAACAGTTGTCAGTTGAGGACTACCCATATTCCTTTTCCGCCTCCGGGCGAAGGCACCAACGCTTGCAACCCTTGTCACCAACCGGGCGCACGTCAGACAGAGGCAGGATCGCGAAGCGGCTCGTGCGAACCTGAAGCAAACCCCTTCTCCTTGGCGGATCCCGCGCAGATCCCCCAATCGGGCAGCATCATGCTGTCGATGACGTACAGCGGGAGCCTGCGGAGCGTGGCCAGCCGGTCCCACTCCGAGTGGGGCCTCCATCAGTTGCACCAAAACGACTCCGTCGAGCTGCAGAAACTTCGGGAGGTCCGGGTTGCAGCGCAGACCCGGATCAGGGAAGAGTTCCTCCGGATGCACGGCCTGTCTCTGGACGAGTGCACGGCGCAGACGACCGGCATGAAGTATCGGTAAGCAAAACGGCGCCTTCGTGTCTGTTCGGGTTTACCGGCCTTATCCTTTGATATGCGGATTGGGTCGGGTTTAACTTCTCAGAGGGAACTTGCTCCCTTTAGCTGATTAACTTAGTTTCAGCTTGAGCGTCAGTTATCTAGCGGAGACGCCGGTTCTCAGACCGTGGGGCGGGCTCTTTTAATATTTTAAGGAAAGATGGAAACCGTATAAAGAATAAAAAAGACTTGGAGATAAAACTTCTCGCACGTCCTTTTCTCCCCCGGTTCTATCCTGCCTTTTTTTTTTGCAACTGAGCAGGCAGGAATATCGCTCCGCGTAATTTTATTTTTCTTCCGATTGTGTCACGATGAAAAGAGCGGCTTTCGGAGGGGAGCATTTGAGGGGCGTTCTCAAGTCATCTTGTTCTTGCACTCCGGGAAGCGAGCGTGCACACTTCCTGTGGAAACCGCCGTTTGATTTTCTGCGGCTTTTTCTGGCAGTCCCAAAGCACAGTTTGTGTTGTGACAGAGGTTGTGGTCAGCTGGCAGTGTTGCCAGGCGTTAGAAAGAAAGGGAACTAAGCTGAAGAAAGAGAAAGGAAGGAAGGAAGGAAGGAAGGAAAAACCGATAAAAGAAATTAAAGTGGAATTTTCATGCATTCCGGGAGTAGCATCGTAAGAGAGAGTCCTCTTTTACATCGGTGGAAAAACATGGGGGGGAAAAGACAGTTTTCAAGCATTAAGCTGGAAAAATCTCAAATATAAACAGACATTCTCAAGAGTTTGTACCAACCACTACGATGGATGGCTAGATGGATGGATGAAGAGATAGATAGATAGATGATAGATAGATAGAAAATGGACGGATGGATGGAGAGAGAGAGAGAGAGAGAGAATGAATGGATAGAAAGATGAGCGAATTGTCTGAATTGTGTTTGTGTTAGCTCCGTCGCTTGCCACGAGGTGGCACCGTCTGAACAGAGAAAACACGTGTTTTCAATAATTAATTCTTGGTACAGGAAGTCCTCAACTTACGGCCAGACTTTCCATGCGGTCCTTAAGTGAGTCACAGTTGAGGTTGCAACTTTTTTGTTAGGATGGTTTGTTGTAAGAAAACTTTTTTCAAAAAAAAATAAATTGTTTTTTCGGGGAATTTATACCCAAAAATATTTTGCACCCACGGCTACGCAGGTCGCCCCGTAGGGTGGGGTGTGGGGGGACACTGAGTTTAGCCACGAGGGCGTTTTCCCTTCTTTTTCCCTATAATCCTTTTCCTTTTTAAACTCTGCCAGCAGGAAAAAAAACAGTCCGACGGAGCGGATTACGGCCAAAAGGCTATTTATTCAATTCCGAACCTCTCTCGTCCCATCCGTGGGCTTTTCTGCTCTTTAAAATTCCTAGAAATTAATTTGTTTGCAACTGCAGCAAAAGCTTCTAATTTTGTGCAAAATTAGAGCCTTCCTTTCTATTCAACACTCCGTTCTGTATTTTATATCCTATTCTATGTTCTATTTTCTGCCCAATTGTCCATTTTTCCTTGGGGGTGAAAAAAATAAAAGGATTTCCAAGGCTTAAGGTGCCATTTTTGGACATCACGTCCAGGTGGCCCAGCAGGGGACATCTCTACGTTCACTCTCTCTCTCTCTCTCTCTCTCTCTCACACACACACACATCTACACACACTTACACCAAGAGAGACCCTATTTGCAAGAAGCATCCTCCGGGAGCCAAAATCTCCCGCCGGGCACCTGCTTTGACTCGGAGGGCAGAGCCGGGCAACGCGCCATAAATATTACATTTCCTTCCCCGACCTGCCATGAATATTGCAGATCTCTCTGTTTATAACTCCGGGCGCTTGGCAGGACGTTTAGAAAAGTGTTGGATTGCAGGCTTTCTAATAAGGGCTGATCTATTATTCATCTCTTGCAAATAAAGAAATAATAAAATAAAAAGAAATCCGAACAGGGCCTTAGCAGGGAGCGAAGGAAGCCTCTGCCAGCCGCCGAGAAATTCAAAATAAAATTGGCAAAACCTCACTAAGAGAAGGAGAGGTTTCATTTTCTGGGTTTAGAGAGAATATGCTGCAAATTATCGGAAGAAGAATAACACGATAAGAGAGTCGGAAGGGACCATGGAGGTTGTCTAGTCCAACCCCCTGCCTAGGCAGGAGACCCTTAAGAGGAGCAAAAAGGAGGGGGAGGTATCTTTAAAATTTTGGGATTCTGTATTCCTCCCCCCGCCCCCAAATTTCTCAAATCCTTTGGTGGAGAGGAAAACCCCGCTTTCCAAAAGCTTCTGCACAGCTGCAGCCCAGGAGGCCAAACGGATCAGCTACCTTCCTTGGAAGCTGGCTAATTGTGTGCTGATTTGTGGGTGGGGGTGTGTATCTGTGTGTGGTGTGTTTGTGTGATGCACAGGACGTGATGCAGAGAGCTCTGCAACCGTCCACCTTTGGGTTGGCTACCCAGTCTATTCCTGAAAACTTCCAATGATGGAGCATTCACGACTCCTGGAAGGGGGGAAAAAAGGAAAAGGAGATGAAGAGGAAGGAGAAAGAGGAGGAGGAGGAGAACCAAGAGGAAAGGAGGAAGAAGACAAGAGAAGGAGGAGGAAAGGGAAGAAGAAGAGGAGAAAGAAGAATGGAGGAAAAGGAGGAAGAAGGGAGAAGACAAAGAGGTGGAGAGGAGAAAAAAAAAGGAGAGGAGAAGAGGAGGGGGGGCAGAGGCTGCTGCCCACTCTTGACCTGCAGCTTTGCTTCCTCCATGGGGGGGGGGGAGCAGCGGGAAGAGGAAACAGCCCAGGTTGGAGTGACAGCTTGTGTGTGTGTGTGTGTGTGCTTGTGTGCGCACACGGTCTCTCTGGGCGCTGCCAAGGAGGAGAAGGAGCAGCCGTGCGTGGCAGAGGGCTTCTGACTCGGACAAGCCTCCCTTCTCCAGCTGCCTCTCAAGCTGGACGGGTCCAGCAAGCCGCCATTCACACCAGCATCCTGAAACGGGTGGGGGGGGCGGCTCTCCGTGCCACCCAGTGCCCCTTTTTCCGGAGTTTCCCCCAGGCCAGGGATAAAGGACTCAGGGCGATGGCTCCGGGGGGATCCCCCCTTTGACCGGACGAATCTCCTGCTGCTCCTGGTCCCATCCGGGAAGGAAATTTTCTGCCCTTCCGTCCCCGAAAGGGCGCCAGCTGCGTGGCCGGCATGCAAGTCTCTTTCGCCTGCTCGGAGCACAACGTCAAAAGCCGGACCACCGAGGAGCGACTCAGCCGGCCAAATGCGGGGAGCCCCGGGGCCCGGGGCCGCTTTCGGGCCGTGGCTATGGTGGCCCAAAGCCTCGGCCAGCTGTCTGCACAGAGCGTGTCCCCCACCAGCCACGTGGCTACGAAACAGCCGGGCATGAAGTACAGGTAGGAAGAAGGGCTTTCCTCACGGCCCCGGTCCTCCACTTGCAACCCAAGGGAGCCCCTCGTTTCTGTTGTTGAGCGAGGCGATTTTTAAATGGGTTTTGCTCCATTTTGCGACCGTTCTTGCCACCGTTAAGTGAATTGCCGCAGTTAGTAACAGGGTTGTTAAGTGAATCTGGCTGCCTCGTTGACTTCGCTTGTTTGCAAAAGGAGATTGCGTGACCCCGGGACACTGTGACCGTCATAAATCTGAGTCAGTTGCCAAGGCTCTGAATTTTGATCACGTGACCACTGTCATAAAGTGTGACAGTGCCCTTGTAAGGTTGAACAGTCCCTAAATGAACTTGTGTCGAGGACGACTGGTGAATGCCAAATGCCCGAATTTTGCTGACACGGGGGATGCCGTGATGGGTGTAATTGCGAGGAACGGTCCTAAGTGTGAGGAGCGGTCATAAGCCAGTGCTGTTGTAACTTGGAAGGGTCCTTAAGTGAAGAGTGAATCGACCCGTCTTGTGTTTTTCTCCAGATTTTATAATGTCAGTTCAAGAAACCACCGAGTTTGCTCTCCTTGCCAAGTGCATGCTGTGTGTGTGTGTGTGTGTGTGTATTTTTTGTGCAGGTTGGAGTTGCAAAGACATCCGCTCCTCGCAAGCCAGCATCACAGCACAGCGGACAAACCTCCTTTTTCACATGTTGTTTTTTTTGTGTGTGTGTGTGTGTGTTTTTCAGAAACCTCGGGAAGTCTGGATTGCGGGTTTCCTGCCTCGGCTTAGGTGAGTGAATGTTCCTGCCTCCGGCTTTGGGTGTGAGGGAGTTTTTGCGGGTCTGTGAAGAACACAACTTGGGCACAACATTTGAATTCTCCCCTACTCCTTTAAACACACACACACACATAACATTTTAAATTGTACTAGGTCTCTGTCATCGTTATCGATGCTGTTTATTTAACCCAGGCTGAATGGCTACAGGGGGGTTGGACTAGATGACCTCCCGGGTCCCTTCCATTCTGATAATACATCTGGATTTAGATTCTAGATTCTAAATGAACTCTTGTAAGTGGAGGATTATCCGTATTCTCTCTGAAGGCAAGGTTTTTCCTCTGTCTTCTGCTTATCCCCATTTAATCCAATTCCACCCTCTTTCTGGGATATTAAAATAATTAAATGATATAGTTATTAAATAAAACAATATTAATTTTAATTACTTCTGTCCGCTGCAGGAACATGGGTGACCTTTGGAGGACAGATAACAGATGAGGTAAAGATTATTATTATTATTTTTGGCCTGGTTTCAATTTTAGAAATTTTTCCCCAGGTGGAAACAGCCAAAGCTGGACCAAAATAGTTTCTTTTTAACCTCTTCTGACACCCCCCCGTCCTCTCCTGCCAAATATCAGAACTGACAGTGTTGCAGAGGGTTGTAAAATTTGAGTGTCACACGAATTAGCGTGTGTGAGTTGGACGGACAGCTATATCTATTTGATAAATATATAAGTATGGGATGGTTCCACTTTTAAAGAAGACAAAAATAAGTGACGGAACCAGCAATCGTGGTTTGTTCAACTCTGCTCCCGGGATCACGCCCTCATCTGTCTTGCAGGTGGCCGAGCAACTGATGACCCTCGCTTACGATAACGGCATCAATCTTTTCGACACAGCCGAGGTCTACGCCGCAGGAAAGTAAGTCTGGCACGCTCCTGGCTTGTGCTTCTCACGACACCCCTTCACGGTAGGCCAGTGGAAGAGAAACATTGGACAGACAGGTCGTTCTCGCTTTACGACATTGCTAAACAAACGGCTGTAAAGCCAAAGGATTACCTGTTCTGTCTGGTGCGCCTCATTCACTCATTCCTACTGACCCACCGTGCAGGGGTGTTATAAGAAGCAGAATCTCGGTCGGATGGACTCTGGGCGGCTTATAAAACTATAAAACGAGAACAACACAAAACGTATTTTGTGGTTCTTTTTTCGCCCATTGAGTTTTTTCCAGTTGATGATCCTGCGGGGGGAGTCTGTTTGCTCAAATGAGGCCTCTCTGCACGAGTCTGCTTTCTCTTCCTAAATTAAGAAGAGAAGGCTCCTTTGGGGCGGCTCCCGGTGCGAATATTATGGATCTTAAATCCATAATATTTTAATCCTTCGATCCTCTTTTTCTTTTCTGATTTTAAAAAGAGTGTGAGCCAAAAAAACCATGACCTGCTTTTCGGAGGGTTCCCCCGCAGTGCCTTTTCTGAGTTCCTGTTCATGTCCTGCTTTGTTTTGATTTCTCTCTCTCTCTCTATTTTGCAGAGCTGAAGTCGTCCTAGGGAACATTATCAAAAAGAAAGGATGGAGGTAACCGCTTTTCCTGCAACCAAATTTCACTTTTATCCCCCCTCCCCCCGAAGGGGCGTAGTCTTTTTAACCTCATGTGGACTAGAACCTTGATAAAAGGCGACTAAATCAAGACTACCGTAGCTACTTAGAATGTTAGATGGGCTTTTCTCAATGGACGGGCTTCAATTCCCAGAATTCCTCAGCCAGAAGCTGGTTATAGAGAGAGGGTTGGGGGGAAACAGCCCTGCAGGGTAGGCCGGTCTCCAATCAAAACAAAGCGAAATTAGAGCACTGAGTGGTGTCTAATCCATATTCCTCTCTCTTTTTTTCCCCCCCTTCCAGACGATCCAGTTTAGTGATTACAACCAAAATCTTTTGGGGAGGGAAGTACGTATTATTTTTATTTATTATTTTATTTCATTTATCGAAATGCATTTTTGCTCCAGTAGCCGAGAAAAAAAAATCTTGAAATATTTTCAGAAATTGCATCCGATCTCGGGTATCGTTTTTGCAACTACGGGAAGAGAAGTGAGCCTCTGAGCATGCGAAGAGTGCCACATCCTCCTGGCCAGCCAGTTTCTCTTTTTCCAATAGGAAAATAAGAAATACAAAATGAGGGTTTGATATTATACAGGCGGTCCTGAAGTTACGACCGTAATAAAGTTACACCCAGGATGGTCGTAAGTCACAGTGGTTGCAAAACAGGTGAATGTCCTGATTTTATGATGCTCTTGCGCTGGTCATTAAGCGAACAGAATAGTTATAAGCGCAAATCTATTGGCAATGAGTAGTTTTGTGTCTGTCATAAAACGTGTCACTACAAACAATTGTAAGCTGTGGTTGTGTTGCCCAGCACCCCAAGAGCAATTATTCGACAACGGGTGGGGCATACTGTCAGAATTTCAGATCTAGGTCATAACTCTTCTTTTTCAGGCAGGTGATAACTTCGAACCGTCACTAAGCAGACTCCCTGTTTAATGACTTCATCCTTATCTTGGTTTCTTTCATTCTAGAGCCGAGACAGAACGAGGCCTTTCCAGAAAGCACATTATAGAAGGTAAATAAGTGTTGCTTCCTTCTATTCTCCGTCCCAAAAATATAATTCCCGATCCAGAGTTGTGTCCGAATGTGGGTCATACGATCCCAGCAACGGTCGTAAGTGTGAAAAAGGGCCATTCCCCTTTCAAAAGCCAACTGGTCTAAGGACTATCTGTATTTCCTGATCAGACAAGGAAGAGTTGGAAATGAAGTCCTCGTCATCTATTTTATTTATTTTACTTTATTTTAAATAATTACACTGCACTTGGGTCTTATTGCAAGGCTGCTCTTCCCCCTCCCCAGGTTTAAAGGGGTCCCTAGAACGGCTACAACTGAATTACGTGGACGTGGTGTTTGCCAATCGGCCGGATCCGAACACACCCATGGAAGGTAAGCTATAGTTTGGTTTTTTGCTCGAATTTCTACAGAAGAGAAGCATCTTAATGATCCCAGTTAACCTCGACAAGGCCCTTAAAAATAGTTGTACATATGGCCATCCGCTGCCACCTCTAATGGCTGGCTTTACCCCACTGTCCGTCAGCCAGCCGGCCGGCCAGGAGACAAAGCTTACAAAAAGCGGTCGGAATTTGGACTAACTTGGGTTAGGGGTTCTGCTGGTTTAAGGAGTTGTACGAACCCGAGTCTCGCAAAAAGGACACTTCAGAAAGCAGAATACGACACTATTAGAATTCTTGGTAAAAGAAACTGGGAATCGCTGGGCACTTAAGTGGACTCTCCCCGACCTCTCGAGCGAGGTCCGTCCATCTCTTCCCGAGGAACAGGGCCCGAATTAGGGGAGGGGGCTGCTTCTCTCCCACTCCCTGGATGACAAGCAGGGTTACAGCTCTAAACTCTTTGCCTCTCTCAAATCTGTTTTCTATCACCAGGGAACCCATTTAGTTCCAAGTCGCGAACATTCATCATAGAAGGTACCCCTCCTTGATTAACTGCATCCGAGCGGCATTTTATGGGACAGAAATCCCTAGCTTTTCCTTCCTTCCTTCCTTCCTTTTTTTCTTCCTTTCTTTCTTTCATTATTTTTTCTTTTATTTTTAATCCTTCCCCCTTTTTCGCTTTGGAGACTTTTCATTCTGATTGGCAGAAGCTCCCTTTCCTCGGAGGACGACGCAAAGAATGAAAAAGGAATATCACAAATATAATCATAATAATTAATAATAATAATAACCTTTCTGTCCCCTTAGTTAACATCTTGCAAGTAACATTGAAAGCACAAAATGCTTTATTTAAAACGAGTTATTGGGCTTCCTCCCTTTCCTCTTTTTTTCCTGATGGTCTCATTTCACCTCCTTCTCTACCACAAGACGCGACATCTAACCAAGCAACCTTTCGTGGCTTAATGTGTGCATCGTGGTGTGGCTCTTACAAGCTTTCCCATCTGATTATAGCCTAGCCAGTTTCTCAAGAAAGCGGGTACTTGCAGGATTACTTGCCCTCTGTCGTAAATCTGTGTGACTTCCTGTAGGTTCTGCACTGGGTAGGAGTGGGATTTGACGTCCTCGATTCCAACTTCTACATTCTTGTGATTTGAGGCAAGCCCAACCACCTTCTTCTGGGGAATTGGTCCATCGCCGTGCGTAAAATGTGACCAATGGACTTTCCTCACCCCACATGGTCCCATTGGAAGGAGAAACATTTCTCCAACCATTCCTGGTCACCCAACCTTGGAGGACCTGTTCCTCAGTTAGATGCCACCATTTCCACGTTCAGCGTCAGGATCCCGCCACTCTAAGAGGGACACCCAGTGGGACGTGTCCACCGTGTTTCTGGATCCTCTTAAGAGGTTGATGGCCTCTTGTCGCTGGTGGTCCTTCTTGGGAAGTCCCTTCAGAAGATCACCCATCAAAGCCCTCCATCTATGTCCCCCTGTTTTGTGTTGTTCTTATCCTCCCTCGTGTCCATCTGTCGGGTCAGAAAAGGGCATCTCGACAAAACAAGCCATTTCATAGCCATCCCAACCTGATTTTCTCGTGGGAAACTTCTCCCGTTTCTTCGAGGTCTCGATTTGCTTGCAAGATGTCGCCCGATCTCCTGCCCTCTCCTCCTTTCCTTTCTCCTGTTTGGTGTTGTGGCCTTAATTTCGGTTGGACGGCCTTGTTTCTTTTGCCTCTCTTCGGATTAACCTTTTCCTTTTCTCTTCCTGTCGTCTCGTTCCTTTTTTTTTTTCCAGAGACTGTACGAGCCATGACCCACGTCATCAACCAAGGGATGGCGATGTACTGGGGGACCTCGCGGTGGAGTTCCATGGAGATTATGGTACTGTACTTCCTGCAACCACGTGCCCATCGTTAAATGCTTACAAATCCAGTCCATGTAAGAAAAAACCTCATTTTTCTCACTGGATTCAGTTTTGTCCAGATGGAAAATAAGCCAGTTTAGAGATTGGAAGTAGCAAAATGGGTGATGGAATCGTAAACAAAATCAGAACTCGGTTGTCTTCCCCAGTTGATTTTTCTTCATCCGCTTTCCAGAAGAGAAGAGAAGAGAGTAGAAGAAAATAGAGAATAAAGAATAGTTGGAAGGATCATCCCTTCTCCTCGGTCACTTGCAAGTTCTAAGTCGGTCTCTCCTTGCAGGAAGCCTATTCTGTAGCTCGGCAGTTTAACCTGATCCCTCCGATTTGTGAGCAAGCCGAATATCACATGTTCCAACGGGAGAAGGTCGAAGTTCAACTTCCAGAGCTTTTCCACAAGATCGGTGAGTCGCTCGCCTCCCCCATCCATCGCAGGGTGCTATCCTGCCGCCCGAATAACGCTGCCCCGTAGTGAAAAAAGCTGGAAGGGTCCTTGGAGGTCTTCTAGTCCAACCCCCCGCTCAAGCAGAAAAATCCCATTCTTCTAGCTTCCCTTCATTCGGGTTGTAGGAACCTAGCCAATACAATTTAGTCAAACTATGGCTTAGCTGCCTCCGGTGCTCGAGAACGCTTAAAAATTTGCTTTCTTAGTCCTGGATTATATTTTTTTTTAAAAAGTGACTTAGTGTTGTTTTTCCCACTTATGCCAGTTGCGGCATCCCCCGTATCACGTGATCAAAATTCAGAGGCTTGGCAACTGGCGTGTACCTGTGACGGTTGAGTATCCCAGGGTCACGTGATCCACTGTTGCGACTTTCCGACAAAGTCAGGGGGGAAGATAGACTCACTCAACCACCATGGGACGATCTGAATGATCACAGTGATTCTCTTAACAATGATGGCAAGAAAGGTCATAAAAAGGGACAAAACTCACTTCACGGCTGCCTCCCTTAGCAACGGAAATGTTTGGCTCCACCGTGGTCGTACGTCGAGGACCACTGATTCCTTACAATGTGGCCGAGCTTCCTCCAGTGTTCAAGCAAATGAGACGGCTTAGAAACTTGGCTTGGTCTCTGATTCCTTGCAACCCGCCGCTACTCCGCCATGCGGCCTCACCGCCCTCTCTTTCCTCCCTCCAGGCGTGGGAGCCATGACGTGGTCCCCGTTGGCGTGCGGAATCGTTTCGGGGAAGTACGACGGCGGGATCCCCCCTTACTCGCGAGCGTCGCTCAAAGTAAGCGCCCGTCCGCTTCCCTCTCGTCGGTCCCACCCCAACTCCCAGGATGCTCCCGCCAACCCTGCTCTCTTCCCTCGTCTTCCTCCCACTTAGGGTTACCAGTGGCTGAAGGACAAGATTTTAAGCGAGGAAGGGAGGCGGCAGCAGGCGAAGCTGAAGGAGTTGCAAGCGATCGCCGAGCGGCTGGGCTGCACCCTGCCGCAGCTGGCCATCGGTGAGTGGGAACGCAGAGCTCGCGCCCTCGTCCGACTTCGGATGTTGTGGCAGGGAGTTCCGCAGGCAGCGATAGCGGACAGGCGTTGCGTAGGCAAGTCTGCAGAGTGGTGGAACCGTGTAGTCTTGTATGTTAAAAGCCCCGCTTTGCTCCTTCTATTAACCCTTCAGGAAGTCCTTGATTTATAACCGTTCGTTTAGTGACTGTTCTAAGTTACAACAGCACTGGAAAAAGTGACTGATGTCCAATGTTCACATTTACGACCATTGCAGCATCCCTGTGGTCCTGTGATCAAAATTCAGACCCTTGGCAACGGACTCATATTTACGACGGTCGCAGTGTTTGTGACCCTCTGACAATCTGAGTCAAGGGGGAAGCCAGACTGACTTAACAAACGTGTTACTAACTCAACAACAGCCGTGATTCACTTAACAACAGCAAGGAAGGTTGTAAAATGGGGCAAAACTCAACTACTTTGCTTAGACATTTTGGGCTCCGTTGTGATCATAACTCGAGGACTCTACCTGTGATCGTTATCTCCCTTGGCTTTCTCAAGGACAATTCTCTCTCCCCTCTACGATTTTTTTCTACATTGGAAAAAAATTCAGATGCCGCCCCTGAGCAAAACAGATTAAATCAGATTTTTTCCCCTTGGTACCCTGCTACTCTTCTCTTTTAATAATTGTGCATTTTTCACCAGCGTGGTGTTTACGCAACGAGAGCGTCAGTTCCGTGCTACTAGGAGCTTCCAATGCCGATCAGCTGATGGAGAATATTGGAGCAATACAGGTGAGGACAAGGGGGGAGTTTTCTAAATTTCCACACATTGACACCAAAAGCCACTGTGTCTTCATTGCCACTTTTTCTCCCCCAAACTAAACCACTGGAAAGCGACGTTTTATACCTCGCTCCTTAAGACCTACTTAAATAAGCCTTTATTTAAGTTAAATAAAACGTTTACTTGTTTTATTTTACTTACTTTACTTATTTATTTACGCATTTACTTCTAAATTCTTCCCGTGGGCCCTTTTTTTTCTTTTTCTTTTAGATGTTGGACTGATAGTTCGTCAGTCCCCTTAATATTGCTAATTAAAAAATTAATCTGGTGTGAACCGAGCCAAAAATTTCAGACATAATAGATGGTGGGATGCAGGGAGAGGGGATAGATAGATAGATAGATAGATAGATAGATAGATAGATAGATAGATAGATAGATAGATAGACAGACAGACAGACAG
>JANHFL010002318.1:9958-29655 GCA_032468155.1 Oxyrhabdium leporinum
GTCCACCCCGCTGAGCCCAATGGTGAGCTCCGTGGCGCCTAAGCAGGGGCCAGGTCACCACCCTGCCTGTCCCCGGAACCTGCCTGCCTCCAGCTGCTGCTGTGGGGGGGGTGGGTGGAGAATTGTAAAGGGACCGGCTGCGGCCTGTTTTTAAATTTTCAACTTTGTACACTTTTTAAAAAGTTTTAAATATTTTATTGTATACTTCCCAGAGTCCATCTGTGAGAGAGATGGGTGGTTGTTAAATATGACAAATATTAAATGCACTCTCAGGAATTCTCATATATAAAGCTGTGCAATACATGGATTTGAAGCAGGCAAACATGCTTTAAATCCATTGCCTGTACCTCTTAGTTATATATTTAAAGAAAGCCATGGTGTGTATGGTAGCTACCGTGTATGCTCAGGAAAGTTCCATGGTTCAGACGGAAATACTCTGCAGCTCTACTCATATAAATGTTATACCTTCTGGTTCAATATACCAAGATGGGTCCAGATTATTCTAGTACTTATTATTTCTGGTCTTTTCAGATAGGAAAATCTGAGATAGTGCAATAATCTGCTAGCACTACAAATAATTCTTATTCCACATCTTTCCATTTGTCACAGAATTGACAAATTTAGTTAAAGGATCACCTAATCCAATGATAATTATATTCCAGATATAATGGAAATGATTCCCATTAGTTTGGACAATTAAAAATGCAACACAAGTTATCTCAAGGGAATCAAGACATTTATACATCTGACACAGAATTTCTTTTCATAAGGCAGCACCTCTTTCTAGAGGTAATCCACACTCTTTATATGAGTATACAGATAGTCCTCGCTTAGTGACTGTTCGAAATTAGGATGGTGCTTAAAAAAAACAATTTACTAACCAGTCCTCACATTGACAACCTTTGTAGTATCTACTTCACTTGCTCAATCATGCGTACCAAGATGTCCTCAAAGAAAAAGAGAAAAAAACCAAGCTCACTTAAACAAAGTAGAGAGAAGTAAAGAAAAACTGAAGTGAAATCATAGGCACAGTTGCAGTCACATAATTTTCACTTAGAAAACGCTTTGTTTAACAACCAAGCTGCTAGTCTCAACTGTGGTCCTAAATGAGGGCTACATGTGCCACCATTGGTAGTAGTCTTTTTCCTGATTAAGTAGGCCATAACTGCAAAAATTATCTTGATAATTTCAGAGATCTGAGAACTATCAAAATAATTTGATCTACTGCTTCTTTGATTAATCAATCAATACATTCATTTTTACATAAACTGTCAAAAGTGGGCAAAAGTATGCCATTAGGTTTGTTTTTAAACTTCTCACAATTAGTTCTAATTTGCCAAAAATTTTGGAAAGGTTGAACAGGTTGATTTGTGGTATACAAACATGCAAAACCACTACAGGAAATAAATCAATATTACTTTCCTAAACATATTAGAACATTTAGAATTATAGGCTGGGATGAAAACCAGAGGGGAATTAAATCACTTGTCTTAGAAGTGAATTTGAGAAGATTGCTAAAATATATTAATGGAAAAAATGTGAAGTGTAATACCTTTCCTTTGACATATGAAATCTATCAAGCAAGGTTAAGAGTTCTGAGTGTCCCAAAGAATAATGAGGAAGTCATTACAATTACTTTCCCAATGCATTTATTTGGATGAGAAAACATCAATGTAGCTATTCTGTATTAACTCTTTAAAATAAATCTGCAATGCAGAAATGATCTGCTGGATCAAAAGTGCTTTAAACCCAAAGGAACCTCTTCTAACAAAGCTAGGATCTAGCCCCATGATGGCAAACCTAAGGCACGCGTGCCTGAAGTGGCACACCATCTCTCCGGGCATGACAGCCGTCACCCATTGTTCTTCCAGGTTCAGGCACATGCATGTGCCCCACCCAGCTGGTCTTCGTGCGCACCTGTGCGCCAGAAGCCTGAAGACCAAGTAGCCAGTGCACCTGCATGCCAGGGAGCTGCTCTTACAGTTTGCGGCGCTCCCCTGTGCACACGCTCCTGTTTTGGCACTCAGTGCCGAAAAGGTTCACCAACATTGATCTAACCCCTTATATCTAAATATGCAAGTTCATTGTAAAATATTAGTAAAAGTACCAAGCAACTATATCCAGTGTTAATTCAAACCAAAAATGATCTTAAATTAAATCCCAATTCATCATCATCATCATCTCTTTTTATCAAAAGAAATCCCAATGTTCAATTACTAACCAGTGCTTCTCTTAACAACTGTGAAAGGAAGGAAGGAAGGAAGGAAGGAAGGAAGGAAGGAAGGAAGGAAGGAAGGAAGGAAGGAAGGACCTCTTTTACTGAGGGCATTTAGAAATGTAAATACTTGGAGATAGCATGTCCTAGTCACTTAATGGTCAAATACTGATAAAAGAGAAAGTATGAAATTTTAGAAAGCCAGGTGAACTGTAGGTAACAGTTGAACAAATAATTCTAAAATGAATTATTAAGAGACTGGGGCCATTTCTATTTAAAATAAAAATGCAAATCTAAAGCTGGAAATATTGGAATGAGTATTGTTTCTCACCATAGTATTCCTAACATTTTCTAAACATGTTTGAGTTCCAACTTTCTGGCAGCTTTGGGAATCTTGGGTGTCATTTCTGAGAAGCCAAAGAAGCACATTAAGAAATTGTGAGAACATCAGTGTCATCCCAGACATGATAGGACTTGTGTTCTGAATCGTGGCTGGGATGGCGGCTTGTTTTGACGTCAGAAGACTTTTGAAATAATGACCATTATAATTTATCCTCATTATCATCCTCAGTAAAGTATCATAATTTGTATGGTAGAAAATCCAATATATAATAATACATTGCATGAGCCAATGCATAATTATTATTGTATGTTATTATTTTACCTTGCAAGTTAGAACAGAATGGAGCTGAAAATTTTGGTGATGTGGTTAGCCTTTGTAAGTGCTCTACAAACTGAATTACAATGATACAAAAACATCCTGTTGCATGAAAGCTTTCTCCTGGGAAATCTCTGGCTGTAGGTGCAGTCTTTGGCCAGCATGTGCAGACTTGCCAGAAAGATGATTCACAATATTTTGTTTCCTGCTTCTAATGCTGTAAGTGGTTTGTTGCTACCTAGAATTGTTACTGGATTTGGCATAGATTCCTGTAACAATTAACAAAAGAGAGCAATTAGCTGTATGACACACAAAATGCCAAACAGCTGGCAAGTGTAATGCAAGCTTACGTAATAAGATGATCCAGAGAGTAGGGAAATTAGACTGATGAGCTTTAAGCCTTTTTGTACTTCTCAATTCTTTGGAAACACCTGCAGTTTGAGGACTCTTTAGTAGTTAAAGTTTATGAGAAATGCCTTTGAGTGCTAGTTCAGGTAGTCCTCGACTTATGGCCACAACTGAGCCCAGAATTTATGTTGCTAAGTGAGAAATTTGTTAAGTGAGTGTTGCCTCATTTTATGATTTTACTTGCTACATTTGTTAAGTGAGTCATTGTGTTAAATTAGTAACACGGTTGTTAAGTGAATCTGGATTCTCCATTAATTTTGCATGTCAGAAGGTAGCAAAAGATGATCCCATGACCCCAGGACACTGTAACCATCATAACTATGAACCAGTTGTCGAGTATCCAAATGTAAATCACGTGACCATGAGGATGCTGCAGTGGTCATAAGTGTGAAAAATGATCATGTGATTTTTTCCCAATGCTGTTGTAACTTCTAATGGACACTAAACAAGCTGTTGTAAGTCAAGGACTACCTGTATTAGCCTGAGAGCATCAGCTCTCAGCCAATATCCAGACCTAATTCTAAACTAGAAACCCTGAGTGACCTGGGCAAAGCTACTCATAGGAGTGCAGTATCTCTTCCCACGTTTACTCACACACATCCTATGATCTTCATCTGAGGACAGTAAGGCAGGTAGAGACAGGGGAGAGGTCTTTTGCAGTTATAGGGTTCTTTTTCCTTCCATTCAATCATGTCTGAGGCTCAGAAACTGCCCAAACAAATCCCTACAGTTTTCTTGGCAAGATTTTTTAGAACTGGTTTGCCATTGATTCTTTCTTAGGATTGAGAGAAAGTGACCGGCCTAAAATTACTCTCCTAGCTCTGTGCCCAAAGCAGGATCAGAACTAACAGGGTTCCAGTTTCAAGCCAAAGTGCCTTAAACATTACAACAAACGGACTGTCTGCAATTATAGTATCTCTCTTCTAAAGCATTCTTCTTGGGGAAAAAATTATGTTCTTTCTTGTGCTTGATGAAGACTCTATATATGTATTATATTTTTATGTTGAGATTTACTTTTTTCTCATGATATTCTTATGTTTTATGTGTGGTGATGGTGGTGGTTGCTGTTTTTTATATCTATTATAGTTTTTATTGCTTTTATAAATTTGGTTTAAAAATTACTTTGAACAAGGATGTTGTTTTTTTGTTACTATTATTATGTATTAATAATAATACCGTAATAATATGCATTTTTATTCCAGGCATTCACTAAAGAATGAAAAGCAGGGTAGACTACCATCATGTATTGGTGAATTGGTTATAATTACTTTTATAAAAATCATTTGCTACCTTTCACAAACTGCTGTTTCAAACCTCTGGTATAGCTAAATGTGGAATTCACTAGGTTTACACTGGAAAGGAAATGTTGTGATCAGAGAGCTGCAGCATCAATTCGGTATGGGTAAATACCTGTGGTGGGAGATAATCTGATTTTGTAGGCATCTCCTCTGTGGATCATGCTGAACTCTGCAAAAAGCAGTAGTTAACAAACTGGTGACTCCTTCTGTCTGAACAAGCTGCTAACCAAAGAGATAGTCCTCAAAC
Organism: Oxyrhabdium leporinum; assembly: GCA_032468155.1. NCBI lineage: Eukaryota > Metazoa > Chordata > Lepidosauria > Squamata > Cyclocoridae > Oxyrhabdium > Oxyrhabdium leporinum. Next base: position 14,785 of record JANHFL010002318.1, read on the forward strand.
TATGACCACAGTTAGAATCAGAATTTCCATCATAAGTCACTGTGGTTGTAAGTCAAGTCATTGCATGACTGGATCTGATTTTACAACCATTTTTACGACGTTGTAGATTGAATCATCACAGCCATAAGCTGAGTCAGGCAGTTGTAAATCGAGTTAATCAGTCATAAAGGTGAATAGAGCTTAACCAATGATGTCCCAAAGGTGCTTTTTTTCAAGAGGCAACTGGACTTTCTTGTTTTCCTTTGAAGATGTTTCGCTTCTCATCCAAGAAGCTGAAGAGAAGAGAAGCATTTTCAAAGAAAAACAGAAAAGTCCAGTTGCCTCTTGAAAAAAGCACCTTTAGGACAACCAGGACCTGGATGACTGAGAATCTCCATAGACACTTAACCAATGATGTTTGTTTTTTGCAAAAACTTGCAAACCGCCAAAAAAGTTGCAAAGCACAATCACACAACTATGAGACGTTACAACTTTGTAAATGCAAACCAGTAATCAAGCACCCCAATTGCAATCATTTGACTTTGGGAGCAGAGGAAATATTGTAAATTCAAAATTTAGGTTATAATTGACGTTTTTTGAGATCGTCATTACATCGAACTGTCGTTAAGTGAATAGTCATAAGTTGAGGACTACTGATTTTTGTATGTTGTAAATGAAGCCCTAACCTCCTGAACAGAAAGTAAGAAATAGGGTGTCTTGAATAGGTTGCACATACCTTACTGGTAATATTAGTTAATATTTAATTGCAAATATCTGAAAGGCCAAGTATCTTTTATTGATTTTAGTGCTCATTATCCAACCTTTGCCTTCTGTACTGTGTTTGCTATACATAAAACAGCCCAGATCTGGTGATTCCTGAAAATAAAAGTGAGAAAACTTTCCCAAGAAGTCATTTTGTTTCCCTGAGGGCAATTATAAATATGCTTTTGAGTTCTGCTGTCTTTTGGGACCGTTTACATAGATAATGAAAGGAGTTTCAGAGGACAATCATTTATGTGATCCCTTTGAAAATTTCCTAGAATAAAAATAACCAAAGGAGTCATGAATAGTTGTCAGGCACAGTATGTCAGCCAAATGAGAACTATTGATCTGCTATTTTCTTTATGAAAATATCATTTTTTTGTGAATAGGATGGGAAGTCCTTGAGGCAAAGGCTTAATAATAGCTTAAGAGAGATTCTCAGCCCTCCAAACTTACATAACTATACATTTATACATTTAAATATGCTCTGAAATGTATAGCCATGTCTGTCTGTTTGTCTGCCCGTCCGTCTGTCTTCGTCCATCCATCCATCCAGCCTTTTGCTGTTTTCTCTCTTTTTTTAAAAAAACAATCAGTTCTGAGCAATTTTGCATCTGCTTGGAAAGAACCTAACTCAAAACCCATTTTTCTCTTCCCACACATACCTTTGAACAGCAATTGAGACACTGTCTTCCACAGACTTCTCCTGGAAGAGCTGAATATCTGCCTAGGAATAATTGCAACCGTGAATTTTGTATTTAAAACAAGGCAAACCTGCCTTTTCAAGAGGCAGCTGGACTGTCTTGTTTTTCTTTGAAGACGTTTCACTTCTAGAAGAAACTTCTTGGATGAGAAGCAAAACGTGTTCAAAGAAAAGCAACACAGTACAGTTGCTTCTTGAAAAAGTATCTTTGGGACATCCATAACCTGGATGACTGAGAATCTCCAAGGACGTTTAAAAGAAGGCATTCACAAAAGACTCTGTGATGATTCACTGATGAATATCCCTTATTGTAGTGGTAGTGAGATTATGTTTAGGAAACAAAGTTTAGAATTGGGGGAATTTGTTCACACAAGCTATTTTTCAGGGTCAGTTAACAAGGTCAAACAGTAGCTATATTTGCATCGTATGGTGATTTTGGTAATAATATTAATTTGGGTTAATTTCTCTGTGGTTTACTGTATTCTTCAAAACTAACCTGTTTGGTTTACTTCATGGCTCATTGTGTTATACAATCCCAGAAACATGTAGTAGCAAAATTACCTGTGGTGTGTGATTGCAACCACCTCTCTTTTAATCTGATTTTTTATATCAAATCAATCAACTGTAAACATGCTAAATCATATAGGATAAATATCATAATGGTTATGCAGAAAATACTTAAAATGCAAATATTAATGAAACCTAAAGTCTTTCTTCTAGGTATTATGGGCAAATTGACAAATTTGGAACCTTATTTCTATACATAATGACAGCTGCAAGGATTGTGTATGCCAAATATTGGAAAGAAAAAGGAATATTGACAGTGGAAGAATGTATTTTGAAATTGACTGAGTTGGCAGAAATGGCAAAATTAACTGCCGTGATTAGAGACAATGGTTTGAACAAGTTTAAAAGAGATTGAAAGCAGTCTGAAACTCCGAGTTAAATATTACAATGGACTGTTAATAAAGGCTTTGAAGTTTAATTTATTTTGGGGGGTTAACAGTTAACAGCTGTCTTGAAGTAAACAGGTTTTGGGTCACCTTGATTGACAGGCAATAGAGTTGTATATTTGGGGTATTAAGTGAATGTGATATAAAATAGTAATTTAGCAGGCATAGATGAAATTTGTAGTAGAATAGTATTATTTGTAGACCCAGATTACAAGGGGGGGGGGAGGGAGCAACCTGTTAGATTTGTTTGAGATTCAGATATCAGCATTCAACCAAGGTGGAGGTTGTATGTTTACCGTTAAATTATATTTGTTATATACATTTTTTCTTCTTTCTTTTCTTGTATCTTGTTTGTAATTCTTGTTTTGTTGGGTTTTCTCTTTTTTTATTCTGTATTTTGTCTTTGGAAAAAATATTATATATATCTAATCAATCAATTAATAAAACCCCTACTTTTAGAATTATAGAAAGTCAGACTGAGCTATAGCCAAGATACTCAATTCACATTCTGGTTCAATTGTGAAGTTAACTAGGCCACTTTGGTATTTTCTTTGCTTAACCAGTTTCATTGGGTTATTGTGAGCATAACTAGAGAAAGAACCACATCCTTTGTTGTGGAACTTGAGGAGGAAAGGAGGTATAAATTATCCTAATTAATTAATTGCATGCTTAGACTTATGCAACATTCTTGGCCTCATATGATATGAATGAAACAGATGTCCTTGAGAGGATGAGTAGTGGGGGAAAAAACAAGACTATACTTATCTAGAAGTATTGGTGCATCTTAAAAATATGCTGTCACCATTTTGTAATCTGAGGTAGTTGCATCTTTTCCCCTTGTTACAACACAAAAGGGTATTTCACATTCTTTACTCAAATTCATTTAAATGAGCATTTGTTTTCTTTGACAGTTATGCAAATTGCAAAAAGTTTCTCAGACCTCGCACCCAAAGTCCCCTGAGGGCTTGGTAGGACCTTGGTTTTAGAAGAAGAAAGAGCTAAATAGCCTAATATTAATAAACTATTTCCAAATATATATAATATCCAGGAGTAATTAAGGATGCCTGGACACTGCCTTTTCTCTCCTCGGTATAATCCTCTCTTGATATAAAGGTAGTCTTTGACTCACAGCTGAAATTGAGGCTGGAATTACAGTAGTAAGTTGTGGCAGTCATTGTTCTGACCCAGCCTTCATGAGCCACATTCAGCAGCCTACTCATGAGGAGAAACCTTTTTTATTTAGAAAGGCAGGAACACAAGGCATTCACTGACAAAGCTTCAGGTCACAAGCCATAGCAGTCTCTGAGTTCCCTGCAGGGAGCCTCAATTAGCACTTCAATCCCAACACAAACCTGGATAGGGCAAGGAAATCCTGGCAAGGAATCTGCCGATGATCCCGATGGTAACCCAGGTACCCCCTCCATCTCCTCTGACTCCTCTGGCTTGACTGCCAGCTCTACAACAGTCATTAGCAGGTCACTATGTGACCGCTCCCAATATTACCACTTCTTTTGCTAGGGTTGTTAAGTGAAGATCTCAGTCAGTAAGTGAACACCATAGTTTTAAGAAAATCTGCTTTATCCGATGGGCTCTTTTGTTAGTAACTGGAAGTAAAGCCTAGTTTCCATAAAAAATATCATAAATTGCAGTCATGTGAGTATGGGATGCTACAAACTGCTGTAAATGTGGACCAGTTGCGAAGTGCCTAAAATGCACTCATGTGACCTTGGGGGGAAGTGGCCATTGGAACTTTGAACCTGGGTCATAAGTAATTCTGAGGGGGTTCATCGTAACTTTGAATGGTTGCTAAGCGATCAGTCATAAGCTGAGAACTATCTGTATGTTAGGGTTAATGGATGAGTTTGGGCAGAAATCTCATTTCTTTTTACATTACATTTTGCATTCAGTTATGTATATATACAAATGCTGAATTGAAGAAAACTGGCTGAAGATAATTTCAAGATTAATTTGATTGCTTGAATATAATTGTTATGTGTTGTCTTGGCAGCTTTTTATGATTTTATATAAAAAGCTTATAATTGCTATTCATTTCAAAATCTATATCCTTCTGTCTTTCAAGGGTTAAACATCTATGAGTTAGTGTACTATTAAAATAATCTGGGATCTATTATCAGTGTTAATAGTATAGTATTGTTACATAACACTGTTGATTTGCCCTTGGCTTTTCTACTCTGAGGTTTGTGTAATTTATCAAAGGTCATGGGATTGTGACAATAACATTGCTGGCTTTGTACTTACCAAATTATGATTCTTGAAAGAACGTAGGCACAACTGGTACAAAATAATAGTAATAGAATCTCACATTAGATTCCTTTTCAAAGTATCTCATTTGTACTTTTATTATATAAAATTTGGTACCCTGAAAAAAAAATGATAAGCACAAACACTTAATAGCTTTTCTTGTAACAAAAATACATGAAAAAGTCATAGCATAAAATATAGAAAAAATAAATTTAATGTGACAGATAGTATCCCATTTTCTTTATGAGTTGAGGTTTTGAAGGACCAAACTGCAAGAACATTGTTTTTGATATCCAATCCATTCCATTATTTTTTTTACAAAGAGTAAAGTTGAAAACTCTTCAAGGATATACCAACTGCAATCAATATATGCTTGTGAAATATGGAAGTATACAACCAAGATGATTAAACAATTAAATTTTTCCCAACAGTGCTGCTTGAGAAAAATCCTCCATGTCTCATATTGTGACCACATCACTATAAAGTCAGATTTAGAACACTTCTTGAGAACTATGAATGAATGTCGAATGTCAGCTCTGCCATTTTCGCTATGCTTTGCTAAGCTTCTGGCATCCTTTCATATACAGAGGGGACGGGCGGGGGGGAAACAGAGGAATTTGGGGAAGTTATTCAGGAGGAAAGAAGAAGGATGTAAGGGGGAAAGGAAAGGCACTGACAGGAAGCAGAGGTGTCAAATTGGACTAACCCAGCCACCCGAAGGACGTCTGACCTGGGAAAGGATGCAAAACCTCTTCACGACGTGCCTAACATCAAAGCAGTTCCCAAAACATCAAACCGGAATGCCATTGGACACTAACAATCTGGTCAAGGGGGCAGGCCATGGGAGATGAAAAACTTGTAATTTTTGCATGGGAATACTCAGATCTAGGCTTGTAAAGGAACCTATCACTTCAACCAAATGGAGTCAAGAGTCTTTCTCCAAAATTAGTGAAAATTAAAAAATATTTGTCCAAAATACCTCCAAGCCTAAATTGTCAAAATTATTTTTCCTCTTGAATTATATTTTACAGGTAGTCCTCAGGTTATGACAACAGTTGGGATCAGATTATCCATCAGTAAGTGACAGGCTTGTAAAGCATGACATTATATGACCACATTGCTTAGCAAAGGCAATCCCAGCAGTTGCTGTCATAACCCCAGAACTGCATGGTTGTTAAGTGAGGACCTCACATGACCACAGTGTGGAAAAAACACCAGTCCCAGGCAAGCAGACTGGAACTTGACAGGCAGACAGTGCTACAGAGGACAGGCGGGCAAAAAAGTCACAGGAACGGAAGTGATTTGCAGTGTCTTGTCAGGTTACCCATATACTTTGTTTGTGGGAAACTGGCAGGAAAGACAAATAGTGATCATGTGACCACAAGATGCTGCAACAATTCTAATTGTGAGCCAGTTGCCAAGTGCCCAAATAACGATCTGATGACATGGGAGGATGCAACAGCTGCATTGGTCACAAGTGCCTCTAGTTCAGTGCTGTCATAACTTTGAATGATTGCTGAACAAGATATTGTAACTTAGAATGCCAACTTGTGCTTTATTTTTCCAAAGCTGGGTTTTTTCCCCCATAAATTCATATTTCCTAAGCACTAACCATTGTAATCGGATTTGTTCCAAGTCATGACTGAACAATATCCATTCACTATTTCCTAGAAAAGCAGTCTCATGTCCCCAAGAATTACCAAGGAGTGACATTTCATAACTATTATACTTTGATACTTTAATCAACAGATCTTCCCATTAATGTTTAGTGATTTTACAACTTCTACAAGCCTTTTTATTAGGGGATCTATAGCCAATAAATCAGTTACAATATTTAATGTTCCATTTTGTATTATATAACAGCTTGTATTGGTTTCATACTGTACTGATGATTGTAGTGTCCTTGGCAACACTAATATCAGAAAGCATTACTTTGAAAAGAATAATTTGCCCAGTCCTGCAGAAAACTGTTGTAATACTAGCAGCACATATTCATTCAGCTTCCTCACAGTATTCATTCATCACAATTGTTGAAAACATAATGACAGAATGTATATTCCTCGAACTGTTGAACTGTGGAGTCCTTGGTACTCTCTAAACTTTGGTGGTTCATTATTTGACTAGGTAACATCACTGCTAGCGAGTGTGGAGTTTGCTTCCTGTGGCTTGCACTGCCAGTTTTGGTGTCCTTTTCTTTTTGGTAATTTCTTGATTAGGGTATTATTTTCTGCTAAATTGTCTGGTGTTAATCCCTGCTTATCTTGGTGTTGGTTGCAGGAGAGGATGTGTTCCAGCCTTTTTGTTTCTTTCACATCCTCTCCAGCAACCAACAGTACCCTAATCAAGGAACTACCAAGGAGAAAACTACACCCCCATCAATATAGTTAGGGCAAGCTACTGTATATAACTAGGGAGCACATCCCACACTTATTTGCCTTGAAAACATTATTAGTTCTACAAGCAATTAATCAAACTCAAAGACCTCCAAGGACTCCATAGTATACACTTTTTTTTAAACCAAAAGAGACATAAGATGACTGGCAAAGAGTCTTTTCCCAAAATCTGTCATTCTCCCTAGGTAGGATTGGAAAAAGCACCATATAATTATTTCTTGGGATGAAAGGAAGAAGTAAATGAAACAGTCCCTAATACTGTTCTACTTTTTCATTGTTATTTCCTACTGTTGTAACTCAACAAGAAATCTATGGTGATGTTTAAGTACATTGAATGTCTGAGATGTGAAAGATGCAACCCCTGAACTTTCACTTGTTCTCTAATGCAGCATTTCTAAATTCTTGGCCTCCAGATGGATTGGAGTACAATATCCCCCATGGGGACAATGGAAGTTGTACTTGAACCCATTTGAAGAGTACCATGTTCAGATCAGCTATTTGAAAACATCGCAGATTTAAAAGTGGGAAATAGTTTAATACAAGAAAACCTTAGACTTTTAACTGTTTAAGAACTTGAAAATCAGCTCTCTGAATGGAGGGTGGAAGCTTTTAATTTTATTTAGCACATGGCATCTACATAGGTCATGCAATCACTGATATACAGGGATTATTTAGGGTGGTAACTAACTAAAGTTAATTCTTTTGGGGAAAAAATGGCTTTAAAGAATATCTGTCATCCTCATGTCAATCAACAAAATATACAATCTTGGAACTAATCCCTTGTTTCACTTATGATGTCTTGTTCCCTATGATTAACTGTTACCATCTCATGAGAAGCAAGCACGTAATGTAATGTGGAGACTGAAAAATCTCTTACTTGTTATGATACCATTCCTTTAATGCCTGTGTGTCAAAAAACAAAGCTGACTCTTTATTCTGTTTTACTACAGAATAAAACCACATATAGTTATAATATCCAGTCCTCTCCTAACAGATAATGTTCTATCATCAACACTTTAAAAAAGATTTTGGGTTGCTGTGTATGGGTATCACACTACGGCATGGTGGCTGAGAAAATCTTGGAGTTGAAGTCCACATGTTCTAAAGTTGCAAAGTTGAGAAACATTGACATAGGCTGATGTTGCTAATTGCAAATGGAAACAGAATGAAAACTAGATGGACACTGGACTGAACAGAACACAAGTATTCTAATTTTGTCACATGGTTGTGGCTGGACACCATTGGCTCCTGCGCTCTTGCTGCCTCTAATGCTGGCCATGCCCATCCCCCCGGGGCTTATTTTTGAGGTAGGGCTTATATTAGGCCCACCCCAAAAATCAGACTAGGGCTTGTTTTCAGGGTGGATCTTATTTTCGGGGAAATACGGTAGATAGATAGATAGGTAGGTAGATGATAGATAGATAGATAGGTAGGTAGATGATAGATAGATAGATAGGCAGGCAGGCAGAGATAGATGAGAGAAGAGAGAGAGAGAGACTAGTATGAGAAATATGGAACAGAGGATGTAATCATTTACCTTTGACTAATGGAATATTTATTAAAGCAGAATGTATAGTAGTAGTCCATGGTTGGGTAATGATTTTTTTCTCCTTGACTTCAGTGTTTCAGCAGTTGAAAACCATAGCAAAACATCTTCAAACTGTTTTTGCAATCTTGGGAAGTAAAAGGCCACACCCTTGATTTTCAGTTGCTAAAGCAAAACAAACATATGGTTGGGAGATCTTGATGGAGATTTGCAGCATTGTGTGTAGTTTAGTCCTCAGTCCCAGGTGCTTATTAGCAAAACAGGTTTCATAAGACCAAAGGCAAAATTAATATTTAAAAGCTGAAATAATCTAGCTATCAGACTTGGTTACATAATCATGTAGTTGGCCTGGACTAGTGTCTGCAACTTCCCACCTCTTTTTTCCTCCCCCTTCATAATGATCATAGTACAATGCTTTATTACTTTTGCTTTCTTCCCCCTCCTCATTCTAAAACTCATTTAACTTATGAAACAAAACCTATGAGATTTTTTTTTGTTGGTTCTATCAATTTATGATTTAACTCTGATTTAGCTCAAAGTTGTTTTCCAGGAATCAATTGGTGATCCTCTTCAAATGAATCCCAACCTACCTGCTTAATAATTGTCAGAGTGAATAAAATCTAGGACTGAAGAGCGCAATTAAATTCATTTTATTTTATTATAAATTAGATACTCACCTCTTGTATTTACTGCACTGAAATCCGAGCAGCTGGCCAGTCTTAACTGCAAGTGAATGTTTATTATTTTATATGTTGCATTTTATATGTATCTCAACGATCCCTTAAAAGACTAAAGACAGAGTATACAGAATGGTGTTAATCAATCGCTGCAGCTTTAAGGTTGTTGGAAGAAATATCCATTTGGTTCAGTTCCAAGCTGGGAGAAAGACACTAGAAACATGGAGGCTGATTGGAAAGATGGTTTAATGATGAAGCAGAAGCACATGGGTTCTAGGCAGCTGACCACCTGGAGTTGAGAGTGGGGTTTTGTTATACCTTCTCTTGGGCTTTGCACTTGAACTCCCTGTTCCTGTTCAAAAACATGTATTATATTGGCTGCTGTCAGACTCCCATGGGGCCATGTACAAATCCTAGGAGTTTGTCTGAGCTACGTTTGGTTGAAGTTTGAACTGCTGGGGGTAGTGCAACTGAGATGATGCAATGAAGGGGCTTTGGGCAAGTCCTACTGTGGCTGAGGACTAATCCTACCTTTGTAGGATCTTGGGTGAGGGTATTTGCTTATGAATAGAGCTAGCTATTTCTTTATCTCTTAAGTGCTGACATCTGTTGAGGGCTGTTAAGGAAGGTGGGGGCTGCTTTCCAAGAGCATGTTTCTCATTTCTCATCCAGGGAAATTTAATATTCTGCCTTTTTAAAATTTCTCAAAATATTTCATTCTTCTAGGAGAGGGGTGGGTGCTAGCTTTCTACAAGGTGAATACTAGGAGTCCACACATTTTAAAGTTACTGTGACTGAGTAATACTGACACACAACCTCAGATTTTATGCTCATAGCAACAACTTTTGAAATATATTGGGCTAAGAGAAAGTGACTCCCCAAAGTCACCCAGTAAGCTGAAGAGTTAAGCATGGTATTAACCCTGAGTTTCCCTTGACCCAGACCAGAATTAACCACTGTAGCTAGAGAGGACAATTTTCTTGCAAATAAGGGATACACACTAGGGGGGGGTGTGTTGCGTCTCTGTGCTGAGTACTTGTGACCTCATGGCATCACCACAATGAGCAGGATCAGTTTTTCAGCCCATAATTGGGGGTTTTCGCTTTTGTTTAAGCTACAAAAAGCATGCCGAGTCTTGTAGAAACTTGCGTTACAAGCCTTGAAAGGTTTTATTCTTCCCATTCTACAATACGAAGAGCATTTAGTTGAATTAAATAGGGCCATGGGAAGGGAGTCTTTACAGGAGTGTGTTTGGGCAGATGAATCCAAAAGCAGAACAGTTTTGTTCTCGTTAGGCTGAAGTAGCAGCTAACCCTCCTTCCTTCCTGTACACTCTAATTGGAAGAAATTTATGTGCACCATTTTCATGTGTGTAAGAAAAGAGGAAGCTGTAGATCCCGTAGATTCAATTTCCCTAGAAATATTGTTTTATTGCTGCTCCAGATATAATGTCAGGGAAAAAAAAGAACCGTGGGCATTTCTGGAAGCTGGCAAAAATTAAATGAGCAACAGACTCTGGAAGTACTTACTGCCTTCCACAGCGATGACAAATGCAACGTTATAGCATGATGTATGTGTAAAAGGATGGGGTTTGCATTGCGACTCCACAATATTGTTTTTCAGACCGTGCACGCACACATCCTTCCAATGTTCTTTGGATATCACTGGTAACAGGCTTTAAAACCTGGTTTTTCTAGGTAGCTTGGGACCCCGATAAGGGTGCTCCTTGCTGGAGATGGTTTACGGGATAAAAAGTTGGCTTTTATGTAGCTTTTAAAAATGTAATTGTTTCTGTTTATATCCTTTTATCATTTGTAAGCATCCAGGGTCACCTTATCAGTCAGATGGGCAGTACAGAATATTAATAGATACATAAACAAACAAGCAAACAAACAGGCACAGAGAGGGAAGGCGAGGTCAAAGGGTAGAGAGTTCTACTGATGCAGCCATCCCCCAAGATTGTGTCAAGCTCTATAGCTGGGCAAGACCAAATATTTTAGTAAGGTCTTTTTAATGTCGTCTGGAATAAATACAAAGTTGGTAACCAAAACAGGGATTTCTCAGCCTTATTTATAGTAAGTTCAGAAGGCAGAGTCTTTCTGAATACCTTGCAAACCTTATTTCCAGATTCCTCCTAAGCTGAGCTGAGTTGCTGTTTATAAGAGAAACTGGGAAATTACCCGCCCACTGCTCTCTGTTTATTGTTTATGTCCACATGTTCTCTTCCATTCCTTTCTTAGCTTCCCTGCAATCTTTCTCGTCCTGCAACCTGATAGTCAGGCTCTGTTTTGGACACTTTGACAGTTGGCTAAATCGGCCACTCATAGCACCTGCCGATACTTGCCCTGCTCTGCCCTGCCCTTATCCCACACATTTTGAGGAGAGTGATTATGGTGAATTTTCCCACATCCATTGAGGGTGGAAATGAAGCCAGGGGACTCCATCAGTCACTTTCCTTAATTTGTCCTGCATTCAAATTATAAGGAAAACATCAAATACTGCTCTAGTTCCTGGGGCAGAATAATCCTTGGCTGTGAGAGCAATGCAATATATGCAATGCAGATAGTTCTCAACTTACGATCACAATTGAGCCCAAAATTTCTGTTACTAAGCGAAACATTTGTTAAGTGAATTTTGCCCTGTATTACAACCTTTCTCACCACATATTTTAAGTGAACCACCGCAGTTAATTTAGCAACATGGTTGTTAAGTGAATCTGGCTCTCCCATTGACTTTGCTTGCAAGTAGGTCACAAAAGGTGATCACATGACCATGGGCCACTGCAACCATCATAAATATTGTGAAAAATGGTCATAAGTCACTTTTCTCAGTGCTGTTGTAACTTTGAATGGTTTCTAAATGTACTGTTGTAAGTCAAGGACTACCTGTATATATTTCTGTTGGCTCACAAGACTAGAGGAAAATTTTCAGTGTGGCCACTCTAGTTGCACTCATAATCAGAAGAAGGCCGAGATCTTTCCTGATTCTTGTAGCCTTCGGTTTTGATGGATAAATGCCAAACCATTCAAAACAAAACACGTCATGCCTTCCACCTTCCCCAATTACTACTGATGAAATGGCACATAGACTTCTGGAAGTGTTTATGTCAGTGTTTCTCAATCTTGGCAACTTAAAAATGGCTGAACTTCAACTCCCAGAATTCTCGCAGTTGGAGTTCACATTTCATCAAGCTGCCAAGGTTGAAAAACATTGGTTTATTTATTATGAACAAATCCAGAAACGAAGGAGTTAATTTCATAATTGCAGAATATTAAGAAAGAGCCACCTTGACCTAGAAATTTTTGATCTAGACCTAACTCTGCAGGGGGACAAAAATAAAAAAGGGTGGGGTAACAAAATAAATGTAACATTTTAGATCTGAAAATGTACAGCAATTTGACACATTGGAATTATTGATCTAGTTCTTCACTGTACAGTTTAGTCCTAGTTAGAGACTATCTTATAAATTTGGAAGGAAACTTGTAGACTTTGAAAATAGGCTATAGCCCTGAGTGAACCAGCCTTTGATTCTGTATCTTCCTCACCATAAGGAGGCCTCAGCAGAAACAGTCAGAAATAGAAAGATTATACAGCACAATTTGATGGACTCTAAATCACTTAACAGCCTTTATATATAAACAGCAAAGTGCAGTCATCTCTGGAATGGTGCTTGACATCCAGCTGGCATACCCTGGAAGTTTACAAATAAGGAAAGGAGATATTTTTATCCAAGGACAAACCTTTCTTCTTATTAAAGTGTATTGGAGTTTGATACATCTTTTCCTTCGTAAAAGATGACGGGGAAATGTTAAAACTATGAAATAGTTAATTAAATGGTACACAAAATTTCAATATACAGTTTCACAAATGATGTAGATACTATTGTAGGATAAGGTCACTAAAACAATTAAGTATGGGTTAAAAATAGTTACCTAAATCATTGTACATTTTCTTTTTTTCCGTTGTAAAATTATGAAACGTTATAATATTCAAATTTAAGTAAATTTAATAGTTTAATTTTTTTGTCAAGTTATTTATTTGATTTATTTATTACATTTATATACTGCCCATTTCACTATCGAAGCAACTCTGGGCAGCTTACTACAAAATAAAAGTAAGAATATAAAAATACTAAAAATGTTAAAATGATTATAATGATTATAATTCACAGGGATTGGATAAAATTAGGAACCAAGTAGACAAGCAGTATGGAATTGGCATTTTGTTTCCTAGTCCATCAGCTGCCTCCAGTGTAGAATTCCCTCATAAGCTTTCATGCCTGCTGTTTGTTTCATTAGACACACACACACATGTGTTTGTGTGTATGTGTATGTATACATTCGCATACTCACATATACATATTGCATTCATGTAAATATACATTGACAAAATGTATATGTAGCCCAGAGGGAATGATAAAAGGAGAAGTAAGTCTACTGACTGTACGTATAGTGAGAATTTAGAAACCAAAAGTTGAGTGATCCTCTTTCATTGAGCTCAAGTTCATCATCTTTAAGAAATTGAATTACAAAGACTGATTTCATCATGAGTCAGCTGAGTTAAACTTCATTAGAAAATGTTCTAGCATTTTTAAAGGATTAACTAGTCCATGCATGTATAAATGTGTCACACCTAACCACTGTTTTGCTAATGCTTACTATGACTGAATCTCACACTCCCTCACATTTCTTCAACTATTCCTTTCTTTCCTCCTTTCTCAAAAATAGCTGAGTGTATATATAATATTACTTTCTCTTTGGCAGCTAACTGACTCCAGTGTGGGCATGCTTGCCTGAACTTCCTTAAAGAAATTGCACTTTTTCCCACTATAGCTGCGCATTCCCAGGTAAATATGTGTTCCACTTTAGTGTTATTTGAAGAAAGAAAATGCACATTTGAATTAAGGAGATATTTATTCATTTATAAAGAAGGGACTGACAATAGTCAGTGGGTGAATAGAGAGTATGCCAAAATAATAATAGCAATAATAATAATAATTTGTGATATTTGTGATACATTTTAAATGTTCAGTTGACTGAGCTTCATGTTTAATGAATAAGAAATAATAATAATAATAAACAAAATAAAGGGAGGAAGAAGAGTTTTGAAAAGTTTCTTTGTTATTCTTAAATGTAGTTGTGTTGGCATGATTTGTTTACTCAAGTAATCCAATAAACCCTAAACTAATCAAGTAGGCAGGTTAAAATGTGGCTGGTTAGTCTTTCTTGTGTGAACACTGGCTATATTTAGGAACTGTAAGGTTTGTACTATATTTTCACATATTTCCTGTTCTCACCAGTGGTCAGAATCCATATCTGTAGGGCATTCCAGCGGACGGCAAAAATGGGAATGTCTCTAGGATTGAGCATACCATTTGTATGTAACAAAGTTTGTGTGACAATCTGCTTTAAAGAGCATTTACAAGTAACTGCAAAATTGGTTTGATTATGGCTCAACTTTCCCATCATAACTGTTCTAACTAATTATCCACTAATTGCAGAAAAGTTTGCCAGTGTTCATATTTATTTATTTATTTATTTATTTATTTATTTTTACATTTATATACCGCCCCATTCCGAAGACTCGGGGCGGTTTA